>CBVK0103461059.1:0-12237 GCA_900067695.1 Picea abies | reverse complement strand
CCTTGAGGTAGGGCAACACCATACAACGGATTTTATTATGGAAGGGATCCTCTCTTGTTCACTTGCCTCTTCGAGGGTGCATCCTCTTAATGAGCTTCATCTCCAAATACAATATTTCTCTTCAAGTCACATTACATTGCTTGAACCTCTTTATATAGTGCTACCATCACCTAAGAACATTCTAGAGGAGAAATCTTCTAGAAGTAGAACCTTCTAAGAAGTCCTCTTACATTTATTATATCTAAATACCATAGTGGGCCTTATTTAATAATATAGTGGACCTAGTCCACCTTACATTGAATGGACTCCACTATTATCACTATGGGCCCTTTGGGCCACCACTACTACTTCTCTAGCTACCTAACAGGCACTACATTGCTTCTCACTACCTGAGTGCATGTCACAACCTTCCTAGTGTTAGAAACTAGGTTGTTTGTCTTTGTTGAAGAAATTTCTTTGGATTTCCATTTAGGTTTGGATGATTTCATTGTTAATAGACTTGTTTTTGGTTTTTCTACTGGTATCTTGCACTGCACAGGCTAGTCTTTTATTATCCAATCAATCTCTTTCCTTGTGACATAGTATCTCATCTCCAATCATTCCTTTTTTGGATCCCTTGTGTCCTAGATCCACATATGGTTCTTGGATTCCTTAAACCTGGCTATCCCTTATATTTCCTAGACCAATTCCACAGGAATGCACCACACATTGGTTTTTCTCTGTTGTATCGCTTCCACTAGCATAGAGAAAATTGTGTTATTCGCCTGCTGATTTTTTTGTTCTTGGCCTGGAAGATGGATTCATATATGGGTGCGTAGAACTTTCCTTTCCTATCTAGGAAGGCCACAGATTTTGGTTCTTACCATCTTTCCAAATCTATGATGATAATGAGCCAAGAATGATGGAACTTAGTTCCGTTATCCTACAATTCTCTATAGTCAACCAAGAATTGGTTTAAGAGGTAAGTCACCCAACTGAACATTACTCCCTTCGCACACTACGCAGTGACTGTGATGAATCATGTCGAAGCCTCTTCTTCTCTTCACTTCCTCAACATCTTGCAATCCATGAGCTTGATAGAGAACCTTGTCACGTTATCCTTGATATCTCCAAGCACAATACCCATGTTTCCTTTGTTGGTACCAAATTGTGCCTTGACTAGCTCGACGATCTCCTTCTCGTGCTCTTTGTTTTCCACGCATTCCTCTGGTTGTGCGCCCACTTTGGTTAATCTTGTAATTCTGGTGATCAATTCCACATCGATTTGTATTTTCATATCCATCCAAAGAATGTTTCCATGTACTCGGGCTATCAATTGTTTGACGCAAAGCCAAACATTTTTACCGCACTGGATGTGTAGTATGTCTAGGAGGTTCATGATCTTGGAGTTGTAGAGCCCTATTATCCACTACGCAGGCTCCATGATTATTTTTCCTAGGGGTCCAATTTTCCATGTGTTTTCTAAGTAGGATTCCTCGACCAAGTCTAGGAATCTTTTTTCATCGAGCACATCATGGTTCAAGTATCTTAGTTTAGATACCTTTCCGAGCATGTCCTCCACAGTGACCATTGCGTCTGGGAGGTAAGGAAGTGTAATTTATTTTCTGCTCGATGTCATATGGGCCTGCTTCTGCTATTTTAGTGTCATCTTCTTCCCCCTTGGATTCTAGTTGGTTGGTTATGTCCTCAACCAACACTTCCTCTTTGTTGCGACCATGTTGTTGACCCTTCATTTCTTCGAGTTTAGCCAGTGTTTTGGGATTAGGGTTTTGCAATACCATTTTGAGTCTCGTAACTCTTACCTACTTCCCCTTGTTATTCTATCGATGTTTCCTCCTCAACTCTCTTTGGGTTGAGTGACTCTGTCTCAGACATGGTGACATCTTCTAGCTTAATGACGTTCTCGGGCTCCACCATCCTTTCCTTCCTTCTTTTTCCCTATCAAGTAACCCATACGTACTTCCCTGGAGCGCCATAATTTGGTGGTGTAATGTTGTTTGTGATTTAAAAAATTTCTCTCTTCTTCCCACAATTACACCTAGGGCACACCCTTCTATCTCTCTCTGTGCTAAAAAATCACTAAGTGTCGAGCTAAAGCATGCTTTCCACACTTTATAGATCTGGTCATAGTTGTTTTTCACTTTTTTCTTGCGTTTGCATCGAGTCCATTTTTTCCTATGCCCTATCTTTTTATGTCATTGTAGTAATTGTTGTGCATGAATTTTTTCTACTTTCCTGTTGTTCAACCAACTTCTGGCTCTTTTTTTATTTTTTTATTCTTTTTTCTTCTTTTTCTCCTTTTTATTTATTTTTATTAGTTTCTTTTCCTAATATCTAATATAGTACACTATATACATGGTTTTTTTATTACGTTGTAACGTTTAAGAGTTAGTGGGTCGACTGTCCCTGTACAATTTTAGTCAACTACCGTTGACTATTCCTTTCAGTTATGTTCCTCCCAAGTCCTTTAGCTGCACAAATCCTACATATGTGACAATATTTACTTCATATGACCCTTGCCAATGCATTCTTAACTTACAAGCATGTCGAAAAAAGTTTCTTTCATAGATAAGAACTAGGTATCCCTCCTTAAATATATTTTTTTTAATGTGTCTGTCATGCCAATATTTGTCCCTTGATTTCTATACTTCTTGGTGAACTCTTTCCAAAATCATGTCTTCCTCCATTTCCATCAGTTGACTTAACCTTTCTTGTTTTGTGCCTCTTTCTAACATATTGGTAATTGCTACTACACGCAGAATGGGTACCATAAATTCTAATGGCAACACCACTTCTTGTCTATACACCAATATTAATGGTGTCTGTCCTTTAAACTTCTTGCATGTGGTCTTGTATTCTCATAGTACTCCTAGTATTTTCAAGTTCTAGTCATCCATATTAACATTCCATATCTTAGTCAAAGAATTTTCTAAAATATTATTGAAAGCTTCTATTGTTCAATTTCCTTGAGGATGATATGGTGTACTCTTTCGGTGATAGACTTAAAACTCCTTAGTCATATCCTTGATGGTACTATTAATAAAATGAGTGCCTTGGTCACTCATCAAAATCCTGAGACATCCAAATATGGTAATCACTTGCTCAAATAAGAAGTGTGTTGTTGTTTCTACGTTGCAATCTTTGACTGGTGTTGCTTCTGCCCATCTGATTAAGTATTCGGTCAAAATAATGATATATATGTCTCCTGAAATTATTTATAGTTGATTAATATGTCCAACAAAATCTATTTCCCATTTTTAAAATACTTGTAGAATTAGTTCTGGTATTAGGGGCATCTCATCCCTCCTGTTGGATTTTTCAACCCTCTGATAGACATCATAGTTCTGGAAATATTCCTTGGCATCTTTATGAACTATTGGCTACAATAAACCTGCATGCAATACCTTCTATGTGTTATCTTTTCCTACATAGTGGCCTCCATCTATACCTTCATGAGCTTCTAATAAAACCATGGGTCATTCATGTTCTAATACACACCTTCTCAAAATGCTATCTGCGCCAATATTGTATAAATGACCCACAATGAGTTAATAGTCTGTAGCTTTGAATACCAGGTTTTTCTTCTTCGCAGTTCTAAAATCCTATGTCACAACTTCTGTACTTAAGTATTCAATGATATCAATGAAGTATTCATCAACTACCTGTACTAAAAATAACTGTGCATTAGGGAAGTTGTCTTCCAAGTTATTAGGTTCTTCTCCATTGGTTACCCTTGACAGGTGATCAAGTCCTACATTCATCTTCCCTGGTTTTACTATTACTTCAAAATCAAATTCTTGGAATAGTAACAACCATTTATAGATCCTCCCCCCCAACACTAGCTTGTTGACTAGATATTTGAGTGAAGAATGATTTGTGAACATTCTAAATTGTTTACCCAATAAATAATTCCTATATTTTTGAAGAGCATATACCATGGCTAGGCATTCTCTTTCTGTGGTGTTGTAATTCTGCTAAGATTCTGACAAATTCCTTCTTGCAAAGGCTATACTATGGTCTAAGAACCCTACTCTTGACTGGGCCAGAATTGCTCCAAGTGTTATTTATGATGCATCTACATGCACATGAAATGTCTTTTCCCAATATGGAAAAACTATTATGGTTGTTGTCACCATATTTTCCTGTAGAGTGTCTAATCCTTGTTGACAATCCTCATTCCACTAAAATTTGGTGTCCTTATTTAACAACGTTTCCATCAGTGCAATAATTTGTGCATACCCCTGTATAAATTTCCTGTAGTAGCATGTATGTTCCAGTGTGGCTCTTAACTAGCGTACTGACTTTGGTGGTGGTAAATTCATAATGAATGCAATCCTAGCAGGTTCAACCAGTAAGCCCTATTTCCAGACTATATGCCCCAAAAATATCCCAAAAGGTGTACCAAAAATGCATTTCTTGATGTTTAATGATATTTGACATTTCCTACATCTTTCCAACATTAGTATTAAAACTTCTACATGGTATTTCAAAATAATATACACAGTCCAATCATCCATATATACTTCTAGAAACTGATGTATGATTTCCTTAAAAATATCTATGAATACCATTGAAAAGATAGTTGGTTCATTCTTCAATCCAAAGGGAATGACTGTATATTGGTAGGATCCCCATTATGTAGAAAAAGTAGTCTTATAACTGTCCTATGGAGTTATTTTTATCTAATGGTAACCTGAGAATCCATCTATGAATGAATATTCTTCCTAGCCACCCACATTATCCAAGACCTCATCTGTAAAAGGGATAGGGAAAGGGTCATGTAAGAAAGAATAATTGAGTTTCCTCAAATATACACAAATCCTTATCCCCCATTTCTTCTTTTCCTTGACTACCATGGGACTGATCCATTTAGATTCCTCTACTGGTTCTATAATTCCATATTCCAATATTTAGTCAATTTCTTCTTATACACTGGATTCATCCTGTAAGGTATCTGTCTAACATGTCTATCCTCGGGTTTGAGGGGTATATTCATCTCACCTATCTCCCTTACTATGAATTTCATCTCTGTAAATGTTGTTGGAAATAGGTCACTATATTGATGCAATAACTCTATTATCCTTTCTAATGTTTTCTCATCCTATTAGTCTCCAATACTTGCCATTTTAGGATTTTCGTTCGTCCCAATGTTGAATTTCTTGACTTTGATAGGTGCAACAATTTCCTCTAACTCCAGAGATGGACCTTCCACCTCTCTCTCTCCTTCAATATATGTGATATGAATGAATGTTGTGTGGATCATACTCATCTGGTTCTTCCTCTTCGACACGATAACATGAGAGTAACTCTTTTATTGTCTGTTTTTTATGTTGCTGATATTATTTTATGATTTCAACCTATGGTTCATCAAAACATACCACTCCCCTTATCAACTTCAACGTTGAATAAATGTTGGGGTTCTCATGCTCGAATGAGAAGGTTACTACAAAATTCTACTGCAATCCTGTCCATTTTACAGTGCCTCTACACATCTCCTAGTCTATGTACCAGTTCCCTGGGATCCCTTCCAATGTATGAATAAAGTGATGAGGCCATTCCTCTGGTGGTGTCATCCTCTATTGTGTTCTTCATTTCTCCAAGTGTTCAACCAATGTTCCTTTCCCATCATACTTTTGCACTGAAGTGATCCCCTATTCTACACCAAATCTAATGCGTATTAGTTGTTTACAATGATACTAGTCTTGAATTATTTCTTTGTCTGCACCCCACTATCTTGCATGTGTTTCCTTGAATGTAATATCCAAGGATAAAAACCTATGTTTTTCCAACACTTCCTCCTCATATTTTGTCAAGAATTCATCTAATTCGTTCAATCCATGAAAACTGGGAGGTTTTCTTATCTATGTACCAATCCACCTTACTGCGCAATCTATTCTTGCACACCTCCTTGTGGAGAATTCATGTAGTCTATGCTGCCAATTCTCCAAACCTATGTATGAGTCCAAAGAACATGATGTAATGCTTCTCCAAATGAGTACCCCATCTGCAGTTGGGTTGAAATAATCCTCTTCTCGTGCAATGGTTATGTACAATTTGTTTATTTCTTTCAGGCCCAAACAAGTCGCCTCTACAAAATTTTCTCCTTCTTAAGGATCCAATGGTGCAATAACTCTATATTCCCCTAATTCAAAATTCATTTTCCTTGTCTTTAGGTTCATCCCAACTTGGTTATCAAATTCCCAATCCAATCCAAGTGATTTTTGGTAAGCTGTTGTGTGATCTACTATCTCCATCACTTCAAAATCTACCATAGTGCACACTACATCAATATCTATTATCACACCTTTAAGCCTTACAAATGGTAACAATTTGTGCTGATTTCCTAGTTTCAACTAGACATGTGAATAGACTAATGTGGGTTCTCCCATACACTTTCATGTCTTCTTAGGAGAGACATTTACTTCAGAGCCTAAATCCAATATAATATCTCCCATGTTGAAATCCCCAATGTTGGCATTTAGCCTAGATTCTCTTCCTGTCCTTCTTTTTGTATGGAGATGATTGACCATTTTCCTCTCTAACTTACCTTATAAGTTTGTGTTGCATATTTCTAGCATATTTTATAAGACCTTAACATATGATGGATCATTTAATAAATTAACATAGGATTGCAAATTTTTTTGTATGGTACTTACTTGATCTAAAGGTGGTCCTTTATTGGTATGGTCCATTGAAGATGGAATATCGTACATTGGTGGTCCTGTGTTTTCTACAAAACTAATGTAGATGCAACATTCTTCTTATGAAGTTCATGTCTAGCCTTCTTAAATGTTTCATTTACTTTCCCCATGTCAAATTGCTTCTGTGGCTCATTATTCTTCTTGACCCATTGGTGTTTAGATGGATATTTTTTCTCTGCATCAGATCCTATCTTGGCTCCTCCACGAGTGACTATATATATGTTTTTACGATCATCCCTAGATTTTACAGAAATCCACTAGACATTTTGGTTGTTTTGGTTCCTTTTTTCCTAGATCTTTCTCAAGAGTGTTGGGCAGTCTTTTGTGTCATGGTATGTTGCACGATAGTAAATACATGTCGCTGGTAGAAGTGGAAAACATCTTGCATAATGTCTTGGTTTTTGGAAGTTCTAGAAAAATACTAGTCCTTTTCCTTGTCCAAATCCTCCTTTGCCTCATCCTCCACCTCTGTATCCACCTTGATCTCCTCACGGTGTGCTGTATTGGGGTACCTGGTTATACTGCGTGGGGGGTGGTAGCACCTGGCTGAAATGAGGTGAAAATATCCCTTTCATCATCTCTCCTTTCACCCTATAAGTTTCTGAAGTTCTTTCTCTCATCATTTCTAGCATTCTAAAATCCTTATCATCATGACCTACCAATTTGTAAAAAATGCAATATGAAGTTTTTGGTACTATCTTACGCTTTTTCATCATTGGACAATGATATGCATCATTCCCATGTGTCTTACATATCTCACATCCTGATCCTCCTATTGGCAAGGGGTTCGACACCCCTGTTTCCAAGTACTACGTAAAAGTTGGACATTCGTTCTTTTAATGCCCTTATGTCCTGCATAGTGCTCACCAAACAAATTCTCTTTTCTCCTTTCCCTTATTCTGGTTTAGTTGAAATGTTAGATTATTCAAATCCTCCATCTCTATGGATGGATTTTTCTATTGATACTGGTTTCAGTTGCAGTGCTGCTTGCAGATCCTTTGCCTAAGTTTGGAACTTATGTTTTCTCAACGAATACTTCAAGTGTGGTAACAGTGAGTTCAAAAATAAGTGACTATGTTGCATTCTAGTAATTTCATATTTCAACTTACCGTTCATACATTTGAACCTTTGATCAATCTCCAAAATAAGCTCACCTTGTTACTTCTTGATTTCAATCATTTCATTCATGTACTGGTCTTCTGATCTTGGCTTCTGAAACTCGTTTACCAGTCTTCTGATCTTGGCTTCTGAAACTTATTTACCAATAGTTTTTTCATGTTTGCGATAATCTTTGGAACTCCCTGTGGATTGTTTACATCCAGGATCATGTACCAGTTCAACACGTGGTATCTTAGTGTGATATCTAACTGTAAGAGATTTGTATCCTCACCTATGATCTTATTTGCTTCCCAGGTCTTCTCATAGATGAATAAATTCTTTTCAGGTTCCTTTGATGCCTCTCCCAAAAATTTTTGTAATCTGATCATGGGATCTTGTCCTGCCATTTTGAACTGTGTTGAACTACTGCATCCATGTGGTGTATATAATTGACTGTCACTTCCTAAAATTTCTTCCCTAGTTTATTTTCCTTGATTGGACCCTTGTCCTATTTCTCTTCTTCCAATAAATTTCAGTTTTCTAAACCCGAGGTCCTTTAGGGTGTATTAGTTAGACATGGGGTTGTAGGTTCCACACTAACAGTGATATGGACTAGAGTTATGCCTTTTGTTCATGACCCTAGACCTATTTTTTTCCTTTCATATGTTGCACACATGATTTCCTCAATCTGCTCCATAGTTCGAAGATCCTCTTCCTCTTCTTCATTTATCACCAAGCGCTCTCTATCAGATATGGCCCTCTTCTTTTTATTAATCTTGTATTGATAAGGTCTTCCATTGTGCGTCTTCCCATCTTTTTCCATTATCTGATTTATATGTTCCTCTTCCATCATTATTGGGTCCATGCCCTCCTTATTCTTTCCCTTATCCATCTCCCTGTCCATATCTCAACCTCCTGTCAGTGCTTCCCCCCTTCCCCCATGTGCATAGGGAAGTTTAGTTGTTGTATTCCATGGTCATCACACCTTTGTCAAACAATAAAATATTGATTGAAGTATACAATGATATGATGCACCTACCTCTGAGTCCCTTTAGGAAATCCTACTCAGCAACGGTGTAGGACTTCACGGTATCTACTGCAATTTTGGTGATAAACCCTTTAACAATATTGTCTAACCATAAATCTAATGCACGCTTGAATTTGTTATCAACTTGTTGTCACTGCGTGATCTTCAAAGGATGCCACTCTAGTTTTTTGATCTGATTTGTAGGATGGTTGTCCTTCAACCTTAATAACCACTCCTGCAATAGATGTGGGAAATCATAAAAAATTACCTCATGCAAGTCGCTAAACATGTATTTGTTGAGATATTTTTGTGGTGTCAATTTAGGGTTTATGTTGTCCTTTTGTGAAAATTTGATTTCCTGTGTTCTCAACCATCTTTCAATCTCTTGATTTGTTGGATTCCATGGAAAGAACATTCCCAAATATACTTTCATCCTTTGTGATTTTCTTCCACAAATCTCGTCCACTCAATCTTGTGTGGTTCTAATCAGAAAAGAAACCATTTTTTGGTTTACTTGGGATGACCAAAGTTCTGGTCTTAAATAGGTTTCCAACAAAACCATAAAAAAATATCAGCCCTCCTAGTAAACCAAAAAGAAACATTGCGCACAGGATGCACAACACAGTCTCATCGGAGATATATTTTATGGGGGACTACAATACTCAGGTGTTTGCAGTCTAGGAATGAGTAGGGGTTGTGCTTTGATTATTTTCCTCATACGCCATCATCATTAATCATTCATCTACATCTATGATTCATTCATCTTTAAACCTATGCATGCATGCTACTATAACTAGTTTTAGTCATTCATTCTTGAGTTAATGATTCACAAAATACTAAAATAATTCATTAAAAATCACATTGGAAACTATTTTTTACTGTGGTTCACCCCCTCCTAGGGATACATCGACAAATATCTAGCTTCTTTGCTATTTTTTCTATTCTACTACAAAATATGCACTGCATGCATTGAACCTTTAATATTACAATAAACTTGAGAGTAAGTACCCTATAAGAGGTGAGCTAGATCACACCATGCTCCTTAGCCTGTGACTTAACCCTCAAAGACTATCTTATTCTACTATGAACTTAGACCTCATAGGTCATTATTTATACTACTCTACTAGCTTATAGTAGTTGCAATCTTTGTCAAAAATCCTAACCCTAACATAGTTAGGCATGTCTGCATGCATGCCACATTGATTTTCCTCCTACATGCTACTTTTCCTTCTTTTTCTCCATGCTGCTTTTCTGCCTCCTAATACATGCACTCCAAAAATAGATATTTTCTTCAAAATTGGGTATGTGCCCAAAATAGATCCTTCTTCCCAAAATAGGTTCGCGCCAACATTTAGAAACACAATTGCCAAGTCATTGAAACTCTTAAAGGAGGTTCCTTATAATTCAATATCAAATTTGGCATCACTTTTGGTTAGGGATCTCTAGAAAAGACAAAACCTCACACTATCATCCATCAAGGAATTGGATGAGCACCACATGTGATATGTCATGATGTGCATGGAGGGGTCTTTTCCTATANNNCACCACATGTGATATGTCATGATGTGCATGGAGGGGTCTTTTCCTATATTTCCATCAAATTTGGGAATTTTTTATGGTACCTTTGTAGGAATAACTGACCATGATGGGTTGTGGGAAATAGGGTCATTTTTCAAATGTGACAAATTAGGTAAGTCTAACATTGCGAGGAAAGGAAATGACGTATGAGAAATTGAATACTAGAAAGGAGATGAAGTATCTTCTTTCCTAGATGAACCTTGTTTTCACCCTACATTTGTACTACTAGAAGGTTGAGATGTTACAAAAGATTAAGTGTCCCCAAGGATGGTGGAACTCTTGGGAGTGTGACTGCACCCAGCACTAAAAATGCCCCCAAGGGGATTTCCCGTAGGGGTAGGTGTAGGTACTAAAGGAAACATGTTTCCAAAATTGGTCATAGGGAAGAATCCCCTAGAATCGAAGGAATTAATAAAGGGAAAACCTCCCCACTATGAAACTTTTCCCCCAAGGGACGTGCCCCCGGGGAAAGGTGTGCTAACCCATGGGATGTTGAACCTTCCTGACATGTTTCTATCCCTAGCTTGACTAGGGACAACCTAAAAACAACTAGGAGTATTCCATAAAAAAGTTATACCAACCCTTGATGATTCCCAACCACTCATAGGAATGATGGAGGTGGAAGGATATCCACCCCCATGCTGAAACAAAGGCTCACCCCCCCAACAAAAGAAGATCCAAATGTGGCAATCAAAATGGATGGGATGGATGTAGGAACACTAATTAGACTAACACATGTAAATTAAGACACAACGAGTGTCCTCTGGCTTGAGGGAACCATAGAAAAAGGCATCGACAATGTAGGTCCAATGGTGCTCAGGAAAGGAAATGTAGACATCACATGTATGCCCCCAATCCCGCTTATGGATGGGATGTATGGCTCAACAACACTGGAAAAATCACTTGGTATTGACATGGCATGAGGATCAGTAAATAAAGAAAAACGTTCACTAGAATGTTCCCTTACCTAGATAATTAGGGGGGACACAAGATTGATCAAAGGAAGGTTAAAGCTTGGTGGAGGAATTTTTTCGACCACTTCCACTTCAACCAAACCAGTCTCCTCAAACCAAAGATGAGACTCTTCAAATTCCTTGTCACCTATCTCACACCAAAACCAAAGATGAGACTCTTCAAATTCCTTGTCACCTATCTCACACCACTTGAGAGGTGGTTGTACCTCTATGATTGGCTCTAGTCCTCGTAATCGATGGGATCAATGCAGTAATTCAACCATGCTGAAAATGATATTTGTAAATCAAACAAAATTCAACCTAAGGTTGTTCTATACTTGGAATCAAAGAGAACACCTCTATTAAATATAGGACAAAAATAAGAAAACCAATGGCTCAGGGGGCCTTCGAAAACCAACCCTTTAGGGGGGATGAAGTCTCTACAAGATTTTCTAGCGAAGGTATGAGTAGTTATTATGATCTATGGAAAACAACCCTAAATGATGCAAGCACCCTTTATTAAGGTGGGAACCCTCTGGGGGATTTCAAACCCCCCATAGGGTTCCCACAGAGGCATACCCTAAGGGTTAATTATTTCAAATTCCCTAGAGGGTTACCCTAATTCGAAGGAATTACCTCACACAGAGGCATGGCACTAATGAAACCCCTATATACTTAGTAGTCGAAACGATACCACAGACACAAAAACAAGTAGAGATGGGTAATCTCCCTATAAATTGACCCAATGCAACCTCATGCTTAAATATTGTGTTAGAGGATATTCCCAACACACTAGTTGGAAAAATGGATTTTACACTCATTAATGAATTCTATGTTTCATTTTGGTGGCCTTGGAGAGTTTATTCTTCAATCCTATTCC
>CBVK0103461043.1:0-20488 GCA_900067695.1 Picea abies | reverse complement strand
GACAAAGAAAGATACCGGGAAGTGGTGCGACTTCCATAAGAGCCCTTGGCATAACACTGCTGACTGCCACTCAAAGAAGTCGCTGGTGGCTGAAGTGAAAGCCTCTGAATAATATGCAGATTATGACTCTAAGCCAAAACTAGAAAGGGGAAGACGGATCATTGATGCGGAACCCAGTGCCACCGTTGCTACCACCAAGCTCCAACCTGGTGAACCAGACAAGCCAGAAGAAGGAGAGCACCTCTTCCATTCACAGATGTGGGTAAAAGGCACTCTGCTGCACTTCATCATTGATAGCGGTAGCCATAAGAACCTCATCTTAGCAGAGGTCATCAAGTGGCTGGCCCTGCCAACAATGCCGCACCCACAACCATACACCATTGGATGGCTCTGCCAAGAAAGTGATCTCCACATCAGCCAATAGTGTCGACTGTCGTATGGCATCAAGCCCTTCAAAGATGAGGTATTGTGTGATGTTGCTCCTCTCGAAGTTTGTGATATTCTTTTGGGCCAACCTTATTTATGGAAATGTCATGTTGTATATGAGTCTAGACCTCATAGTGTTATTATTACTTTGAACAGGAAATTGTATAGGATACCCAAGGCAGTCCCACCTAGTGCTATTTCCTTGATCTCTGCTAAGCAATGCAGGAAGGTCATCTCTCAGACAGGGAAGTTTTTCTTCTTCGTGATTCACTCTCAGAATAAGAGAAAGATCATAGGCACATCCAGGGTCTCTGCGCTCGACCTCTCCACATAGTAGAAGCAAGTAGATAAGGTCGTGAAAGAATACTCAGATATCTTCTCCTCACCTACAGGGGTACCTATGCACTTCTAGGTCAAGCACCCCATCGATCTGATCCCCAACACACCGCTACCCAATGGGCCAGTCTATCATCACTCTTTGTTAGAGAATGAGGAGATCAAGTGACAGATCCAAGAACTGCTCCACAAGGGGAACATCCGTCCTAGCTCATCACCTTGTGGGAGCCCAATCATGATGGTACAAAAGAAAGATGGAACCTAGCAACTCTGTATTGATTACCGGGCTCTGAATAAAATCACAGTCAGAAACTGGTACCCGATTCCCTGAATAGATGATCTCCTTGATCAACTCACGGGGGCCAAATACTTCAGTAAGATTGATCTGAAGTCTGGCTACCACCAGGTCCCGATAGAATAGGCAAATGTATGGAAGACCACCTTCAAGTCAAAGGAAGGCCTTTTTGAATGGTTGTTCATGCCCTTCGGTTTGACAAATGTTCCAGCCACTTTCATGAGGATGATGGACGATATCCTGCAACCATTCACCAATACTTTTGTAGTGGTGTATCTGGATGACATTTTAATTTATGGAAAGACTTGGGCCGAACACTTGCAACATATTTAGCAGGTTCTGCACACCTTGCGGTAGCACAAGCTATATGCCAACTTGGAAAAATGCTCCTTCGGCATGGAAAGGGTCCATTACCTGGGCTACATCATTGATCAACATGGCATACATGTGGATCCAGCCAAGATCCAAGTCATCCGTGACTGGCCAGCCCCAACAACACTCACTGAGCTTCGAAGCTTCTTAGGCCTTGCCAATTTCTACCACAGGTTCGTGTTGGATTTCTCCCATATTGCATGGGCCTTTAGCCAAATAAACATAGGTGGTGGTAAGGCGAAATTTGCATGGGGCTGGTCCCAACAACAAGTGTTCAATGATTTGAAGCAACACTTGTGTTCAGCCCCAATAATTTTACTACTAGACCTGCAACATTCTTTTGAGATCGAGACAGATGCTTCAGACTATGCTGTGGGCACCGTTCTCATTCATCACGGCCACCCCATGGCCTATCATAGTGAGACATTGTCAGATACTGTCTTTAAGTACGCTAGTTACGACAAAGAAATGTACTCCATTGTGCAAGCATGCCGCGAGTGGAGACATTAGATTCTTGGGAAGGAGATAGTCATCCACACTGATCATAAGCCACTGCAGTTCATGCAGACATAGGGAAAATTGCAGAATGACCACCATCAAAAGTGGTCCACATACTTGTAGCAATTCCACCTCAACATCAAGTATAAAACAGGAAGCACCAATCGCGTCATTGATTACCTCAGCAGACCACCAGTCATGGCACTCACCACGGTGCTAGACTCTTGCAGCCATGAGACATCTGGATGGACCCAACTCTATGAGATAGACCTTGACTTCACCACCACCTACCAAATGTTGGGTGAAAACGCAGTTGTCGATAATTTCCATCTTCAGGATGGGTTGTTGTGTCATCTGGGCCATATCTGTGTTCCATCAAGTGAGCGAGCGAAGATGATCTGGGAATCCCACTACAGTCGGGTGGCAGGACACTTTGGCATTGAAAAGACAGTGGCGATGCTACATAAACATTTCTACTAGTCGAAACTTCGACAGGAGGTCAACAAGTATATCAGGTCCTGCACTGCCTATGCTATTGCAAAACTGACCACTAAGAAATAGGGCCTGTACAACCCTCTTCCTACTCCTAAAAGGCCATGGGAATCCATCTCAATGGATTACATGTCGGGCCTCTCATCCACCAAGCGGGGAAATGACTGTGTTTTTGTGGTTGTTGATCGCTTTTCTAAGATGGTGATTCTGGTTGCCTGCAAGAAGAGCATCAGAGTAGAGGCCACTGCCAAGCTCTTCTTTGAACGAGTCTGGGTACATTTTGGAATCCCACAAACCACTGTCTCAGATTGGGATAGTCAATTTCTCAGCACATTCTGGTTGAGCCTCTGGTCACTGCTGGACACCAAGCTCACCAAATCCACAGCCTTCCACCCACAGACATATGGCCAAACTGAGGTTGTAAATCAAATGATTGTACATATCCTTCACATATATAATTTGAAGCACCCTCACACATGGGATGAGAGCCTTCCCTATGTCCAACATAGCTACAATCGAGCCCTGCATAGCTCAACCGGCCACAACCCTTTTCAAGTGGGATTGGCATTCCAACCATTGGGACCCATAGATGTTGCACTTCCTCTTATGGTCACCTTGACCGACTCATCTTCTGCTCCAACTAAAGCTGACAAAGCCACCTGGTTCATTGAGCGGATCCAACACATCCACCAACAGGTTCAGGATATCCTACAGAAGTCCAATGACAAGTACAAACAACGCCATGATCAACATCGAGTGCCGCATAAGTTTCAGGTGGGCGACAAAGTTTGGATGCACTTGCAGAAAGAACACCTTACATGACCCCATCAGAAGCTTCTCCCACTCCGTTATGGGCCGTACACTATCACCAAGTCCATGGGGGATAATTCTTTTGAGCTCAACATTCCTCCTTTCCTTGGTCTGCACCCAGTGTTCAACGTGGATCTCCTTCGCCCTTATTTCCCACCATTATTGAACACCTCATAAGTAGCAGAACAACTGAAACCAACAGAGCTCAACCCCGACTACCTACAACAGGCATCCAATGATTAGATTGTGGACAAACAGGTCAAGGGCACTCGACTACAAAGGATCCAGCTTTATCGAGTCGTCAAAGCAGGGTAGCTTCTGCACCAAGGTAAGTGGCTCACCCGGGGCCAAATTCAACAGAAATTTCCTCATATGATGGGGGACCTCAACGCAATGGAGACCATTGCTTCCTAAGGATGGAGGATTGATCCAGATGGATATCAGTGGCCACCCACCTTTTCCAACTGGCTCAAAACAGTTTTCTGACAATTTTGGCAATTTACTATTTTTAGCAGTTTTAACTTCCGGGGCCATTTTGAGGACCTAAATGAAGGTTTTTTGGGATTGATCTCCTCAATGATAAACAAAGGCAGATTGAGCCCCCAAAATGAATCTCCTCAATGATACCTTTCCAACGGTCTATACACCTAAAAAAGAGATCGTATGCAAAAGTTACAACCCTGGGAAGTTGATGTACTAACTGGATGTCTAGGGTTTTTGGCATTCTTTCTTATTGTAAAAAGGCCTTTATAGCCTCATTGTAACCCTCTTCTTGCGAATGCGCACTGCCGTCACATCTCTTCTCAGAGATAAGCCGCCACCATTCCAGCAAGTTTGTTTCCGCTGCATTTTACAGTTTCAACTTATTTCGTTATTGAATAGAAAACCAATTTTACTGTATCTCTATTATTTTGTGTTAAGCACTTGTTAATAATCTGTATTCATTTCATTCTTCTCATAAAATCCGAATCAATCCTTCACCTCAATCCTGTCTCTATGGTATTTGAATTTTCTCCTAATTAATGCCTTCGTCAAAATGTCTGCATCCTGATCTTCCGTAGGAATGTACTGAAGCAACATGATCTTCCACTGCACATAATATATGAGATGATGATACTGGATATCTATATGCTTAGATCTATCATGAAACATAGGATTAATCGAGAGTTTAATGAAAATCTGATTATCACAATAAATCACTGTCGGATCTAAATGAGAACCAAACAAACCAACCAAGATCTTTCCCATATAGATAGCCTCACATGCAGCTTGAATCACTGCCATGTATTCCGCTTCCGCTGAACTGAGTGCCACATATCTCTGTTTCCTACTGTACCAAGAAACAGTGGTAGATTCGATACTAAAGATCCCACCTAATGTGCTCTTTCTGTCCGTTAGGCTGCCCGCCCAATCTGCATCCGTGAAGCCATGCAACTTCACCTCATACGTCTGTCTATACCATAAGCCATACTTAGATGTGCCCCTCAGGTATCTTAGGACATGCTTACCCACCTTCCAAAAGAGCTTGGTAGGATTAACCATTGCTTGACTCAGCTGGTTAACCACATAGAAAATGTCTGGTCTCGTGTTCACTAGATACATTAGTGAACCCACTAACTGTTGATAGACAGTAGCATCCACTACCTCTCCAGAAGTAACATCCTCTTTCCTCCAGTTTCCTGGAAGAGGAGTATCCATCGATTTTCATCTATCCATGTGAAACTTACCCAGTATCTCCCTTGCATACTTGCCTTGAGACACAAAAATTTTACCATCTCGCTGCCATATTTCCAATCCAAGGAAATAATGAAGAAGGCCCAAATCCTTCATCTTTAACTCCTTTGCAAGGTCCTCCTTGCATGAGTGTATCAATTGTTCATCACCAATCAATATTAAATCATCAAGATAAAGAACAATGTTGAAAATCTTACTCTCCACCACAATTTGGTATAGGTTTGCATCCGCTTCACTTTTGGTGAAGCCCAGTTAGGTGAAATAGTTGTCTATCTGAGTGTACCAAGCACGGGTTGCTTGCTTCAGCCCATATAGTTATCTCTTGAGTTTGCACACATGTGACTCCCTGTCAAAGGTCTCAAAACCTTTTGGTTGCTCAATGTACACTTCTTTCTCAATGATCCCGTTGAGAAACACAGTTTTTACATCCATCTGATGAATGCGCCAACCCATCTGTGTTGAGAGTGCAAATATGGATCTTATGGAAGAGTACCTTGTGACAGGTGCAAAGGTATCATCATAATCTATCCCTTCGATCTATGAGAAGCCCTGGGCCACAAACCTAGCCTTGTATTTCTCAACACTCCCAACAACAACTTGCTTTACCTTGTAGATCCATCTCGAACCTACCACTGATTTGTCAACTAGTCTTGGGACAATTTCCCATGCACTGTTTTTGACAATGGATTCATACTCCTCTACCATAGCATCAACCCAAGTGGGATCCTGCACTGTTTCCTAAAAGGAAGATGGTTCAGTCAAAATACATTTTCTCATGAGAGCCATGTATCTAGTAAATCGATCAGGAGATTGTCTTTGTCTGCATTGTGAAGTAGGGACTCCTACATTCTGTGCAGCATCTAGTCTCAATCTATCGGATTCTGTGGTTCACTTTCTGCCATTTATGATGGATGGCTCTTCTTGAGTGGCCCCCTCCACTCCATGAATCTCCTCATGTGGTTGATCCACATCTTGAGACTCATCTTTGGGAACCAACAGTTCCTCTTCTACATGCAAGTCTAGCTCCCTCTCAAGCGACAACTGCATGGCTTTCCCTTCATCGAATTTTATATCCTGCATCATAACAGTCATCTTACTGTTAGGAAAATACACATGATAATTATGTGGTGTTTTTGTGTACCCCAAAAATATCCCAACTTCAGCAGTCGGTTCCAACTTCTTCCTGGCATCCTTGGTCACATGCACATAAACAGATGAGCCAAAAATCTTAAAATCAGAAACATTAGGTTTCTTACCAGTGAAAGCTTCTTTAGGTGTACTCATGCCAAGTACTCTATGAGGACAACAATTTTTCACATAAATTGCAGTATTGCATGCTTCCACCCACAAATGCATTGGTAGGCCTTGATCATGCAACATCGCTCGTGTTGCACCCATGATCATTCTGTTCTTCCTCTCTGTGACCCCATTTTGCTATGGGTTATGAGGCACTATGGGTTCTCTTTGAATTCCTTCTTTGCTTCATAAGTATTTGAATTCTTTAGAGATGTATTCTCCACCATTATCGTTCCTTAGAGCCTTCACTTGCTTCCCCGACTCTTTCTCCACCAATTATTTAAACTCAAAAAACTTTGAGAATGTTTGATCCTTTTTCTGCATGAAGAATATCCAACAGTTATGAGAAAATTCATCAACAAAAATAACATAATACCTATGTTTTGTTGTTGAAGCAACCGAGAATGGTCCAGACACGTCTGTATGAATTCTCTCCAGGATCACTGAAGCATGGTTATCCTTTTCATGAAAAGTGGACTTTACATACTTCCCCATGGTACAACCCTTGCACTGATCTAATTGAGCAAGTGTTCCCATTGGAAGTCCAGTAGATATTTGTTGCATGATCTTCAAGGCTCCATGATGAAGATGGCCCAATCACCTGTGCCATAATTCACCCTCGTCCCGGCTCACCACTTTTTCTACCTTTCCCATCATGGCAACACAACCATCTACCTCCAGCATGTAGAGATTCTTAACTTGAATCCCTATCTTCTTGACTTGACCCGTTGCTTTATGTCGCAGGAAAGATTTTCCATCACTAAAAACAACATCATAGCCTTTGTCCTCCAACATTGCGACTGAGACCAGGTTTTTCTTTAGACTTGGAACATGCATAACAATTTTCAATTGAAATGGTTTACCCGAATCCCTCTGAAAGGTAATGGTACCAATTCCAGTTGCATTGTATCATCCATCGTCATCCATCTCAATATGCATTCTAAGATCTTTCTCCTCCAAGTCACAGAAAGACTCTCTATATCCCATCATGTGGAAGGAAGCGTCACTATCCAAATACCACACCGATCCCAATGTAGTTGATGCCATGCATGTGATCAAAGAGAAGTCAAGTTCAAATTGCGAGGCAAGGGCCTCACCAGTTGCAGCTCCAACAACCATCTTATTCTTCCTCTTTTGCGGACAGTTAGTAGCGAGATGCCCATGTTCGTGATAGTGAAAACACTTCACTTTGGACAAATCCAGCTTCTTGACTTTAGGCTCGGATTTTGAATGGAAGTTCTTCCCCTTTCCTCTGCTTTCCTTAGCATCCAAAGCATAATACTCTTCATCATCACGCTTTTATTAAGATCCATCTCTGGTGTTCTTCATGAACTCTTCCTGCACTAGATCCGACCATAGTTGTTCCCAATCTGGCAATTTTTCCCTTCCATTGATAGAGTCTTGATAACTGTGCCAACTCTTGGGAAATCCTAGGAGTTCCAAGCTCACCAAATCATCATCAACTACTGTTATTCCCACACTCCCCATCTCATCCCAACATTGGACAAACTTCATGAGATATTTTGGAATGGAGTCACCCTTTTCCATCTTGATCTTCCTGAGTTTATCTTTGAGTGCCAATTTCCTATGGTCATTGTTGTTTTGGAACAGATCTGTCAAAACCTTCCACATTGCATGTGGTGTGGCTTTCCCATGGAGACTTGAGGCAATGTGGTCTTGTACTCCCTCCAACAGAATCCTCCTCACCTTTGCCACTTTCTTTTTCCATGCATCAAGATTTGCAGTGTCTGTAGCAACTGGCTTAGGAACATCTCTGTCAATGAAATCCTTCAAGCCATTATCTTTGAGTACTTCCTCCATCCTGTCCTTCCAAGCAATGTAGTTCGAGCTTCCCTCGAGTGCATACTCCAACCTCAAGCCATTTAAATCCATTTCGATCTTGAATCAACTATAGCACCAAGAAATGTCTTTCTGCAAATTCGAATTCTATCAATCACAAAATCATCTTTTGCAATCCCACTTGCTCATTCCAGTCTCACGCTAAACCCCCGCGACTTCTTCTAACCTAGCTTGCAAACCTTACAAGCATTTCTTCACCTCCCGAGTTATTTGATTGCGGGATTTCTGCATTGTAATGCACAGTGGCTTGCAAAAAAGCTCTAATGATTTCCACACTATGATGCACAGTGGCCTGCAAAGAGTATGCACCCTACACGTGTCTAGGGTGTGGAAATGTCCAGGGATTTCCACACTGTAATGCACAGTAGCCTGTGGAATTGTACAATAACTATTATTTGCGTACCCGTTAGTCGTATGCCGCCGCACCCTGCTAGAGGAGGGACCTGCGAAAATCTTGAAATTTTCGCACCTCACTAATGCAGCTCTGATACCATGTAGAAATTTCAATACCAACTAAGTATTGCCCGGATTCTCCTGATCTAACAATTATTTGTCACTTGTTAAATACATAATCGCTTCTACTAATATTATTGTGGAATTTAAACCATGATCGACAATGCAATATCAAGAAAAAAAAATCAATCAAACATAACACAGATGTTTTATTGGGAAAGCATAAAGATAAAAACCCCACTATCATATATTATGTATATCATGGATCATGAAACAATATCATACAAAACTCTAATCCAAGAGCTCTCAGTACAATACAAATCGTCTCACACTGTCATACAAAAATCAACAAATACATGTGCTCTGTGTCCAAACAACCTGCCTCCTCTGCTCAATCCATGCAATGGATGATTGAATCCCCTTCACTAGACTGCACATGCTCATGGGCATATCCACTATGTGTGATTGCATGAGTGCACTTCACTCAATTCACAAATGATATCCAAACTGTTCCTTTTACCTGTTATCTCAACTGGGTCTCCACTAGATCTGATATGCATGTAGTTAACAGTGGTAAATCTTCAGTTGCATGTGAGATTACTGATTGTGAATTAATTAATAATCAATTCACTGAACTCTCACTAGTGCAAGTTTAGTTACAACTAGTACAACTGAGCTTAACTCACTTAACTGAATTAAAATACTTTACAACTCACATAACTACACTTATAATTATGTTACAACTCCAAATCACTCAGTTATAAATGAGATAATAGATTAATATTTATTGTCCAATTTATTTAAGGGAAAAATAAATTAGACACACATTTCTTGTTGACTTTTCAACAGAAACCACTGGTGTAAAACAATCCATATCTAATACTGATGTTGATTGGCCATTATCTTCATCTTTGAGCTTACAATCCATCCTAAGCCTTAAATTTTGATTGTTATAATTTTCCATATAACATGCCACAGGATCAGGAAAACCATGAAAAATCATTTCTTCTGGAACAACAAAAACAGAAAGACAAGCCTCTTTCATAAGTGTTTGTTGTTCTTGCTCTATTTATTCTGTTCTGAGAACATTTTCAATTGAAATGACAACAATAGGTTTGCCTACTTTTCCATGCATCTCATCAAAAATGTTCATACATTCTTGAATGCCTTCAAATATGACAATCATATTATGTGTATCAAGGCTATCCTCTTGTTCATCAAACAATTATGGTTTGGTTTTATTAACCTTTTGGAAATTTTCTTGAGGACTGTCATTTTGCCTTTCCAATGAATAAATGGAGATTAGTTCCTATTAATAATCTCCTTGTAAATGTGAAAAGCTAACAACATGAACTATTTCACAGTCTAGATTTCTCATGGATGCATTTTCAAAACCATGATTTTCAAATGAATCAAATAAAACAACTGCATCTTCATTATCTTTCTGTATTTCTAATTGGAAAGTGGCATACATAGTCTTGTTGCTTTCCTGAAACTCTATGTCATTTGTTTGTTCACTGTTTGAAGTTTCCATAGATGCAATTTTAGAATCCTCTTCCATGTCTAGGCCACTTAGAACTTGAACAACCAAATCATTCATAGGGGAAGAAAAACAACTTTGAAATACTTTGTCTTGCTGGAAATCTTGTTGAATATCTTCATCAATTTTAGAAGAAGGAAAATGACTTTGAAGAACAATGACTTTACCAGTTTCCTCTGTCGTCTCGTGATTGGCTCTCAACAATTCAAAGGAAGAGAAGCATAATGGAAGGTATCTTTCACTTGCAAACCTATTGATTTCTTTAAATTCAACATCATGCCTGGAGGGTTTCTGATCTAAAACAATGTGATTTTTCTTGAACAATTTGAAAGAAGAAAAACATAATGGCAAGGTTCTGACTCCTGATTCAAATATTTCTTCATTTCCTTCATTTATTTCATATGCATATTTTTAAATTCTTTAGATTGTTGAACACACTTATTTTCAGACTCCTCTTTGTCCGATGGATGTAATTCCTCGTCAATTTTTTTTCAGTGAATCATTGTGATTTGGAATCAACACACATTCCTTGGTTTCAATTATGATCTTAGCATTTTCTTTCAACAATTTAAATGAAGAAAAGAATAAGGGTAAAGAATTTTCTTCAGTTGTTTCAGTACCTTCTTCTTTGTAACTTTGACATGTAGGCTGATGGATCTCACTACACTGTTGAAAATGAACATTTTCAGAGAGAGAAAATGCAATTGGTTGTTCTAATAAGTCAACATTATAATCATAATTATATTCATCATATATAGGCAAATCAACAACATCTGCAATGTCATCTAGCAAGAAAAAACTTGGAGCATCAACCTGTTTCTCAACAAGCTGATTTGCAAACTCATGTTCTTGACTATCTACAACTGAATATATGAAACAATAATCTCCATGCTTGTCATGGGGTGGATTAGAAGCTATATAAGTGCCTTCTCTTTCAATAAGTGGAATATAATCTTTCTCAAAATCATTAGCATTCAAAATTTCAAGAGGACCTATGATATTATCAATATTGTGCTCAAAATTCCAGTCAAATGTTCTTTGTTCATATTCATTATCATGTCCTGGAACACCTAACCCTTCACTTCAAATATGTTCACATGCTAGGATATTGTGTTGAATATCCTGAGCATCATTAAACATTTGTTGTAAGGTCTTAGGTCTTCTTTCCATCAAGAGGAAATACAAATCTGGGTAAAGAGTAGTGGCATACTGGAGCATGGAAACAACTTAAGTGGGTTGAATTTCTTTGGGTAGATCATAATAAATACTGGAAAACCTTCTACTAAATGTGGAAATGGTCTCATTGCTTTTCCTTTTCAAGGCATAGAATTATGTAAGTTGTAGGTCTAGAGATTTCTTCTTACCCCATAACTTCGAAAAAACACTCTTCAATTCTTCCCATGAGCTAATTGTCCCTGGTTCCAAATGTTTAAACCATTATTTGGTATCTCCTCTCAAGGATTGAGAAAAATCCATCATACAAACATCGTCATGGTCAATCTCAAAAAAATCTATAAAATGGTCGAACTCTTGGATGTGTTTTTCAGCTGTGATGGCACCAAGTTCTCCATCAAACACAGGTAAGTGTTCATAGTGCTTTGGACGAAAATCATGAAGGATTTGGGGTAATTTTAAGGTTTTGTATATGTGTTGGTTCTTGGAGGGTGTTGGATCAAGTACAGGAAGTGAAATATCAACCTTGGTTTCATGAGGCTTATCAACTTGGTTGTGGTTATTGCATGGCTCAGATGGGAGATTTTGATCAAAATCAATGATAAACTGAGGGGATATTTGTATCATTTTAAGAGGAGGATATACAATTTCAAGATTATCATGATCATCATTTACATGCAGTAAGTGAAGAAAAATTTGTTTATCATGTTCAAGAAAGGACCAGAGGTAATTCACAACAAAAAATATAATGTCTTGGAAAAAACCCAATTTTAAGTACTTGTTTTCTCCCATGATTCCTTTTCACACCTCTGTCAAGGGGTCTCATCTTCGGATAGTGCATTCACCAATGATGTTTTGGAACCTAGATTCTGCATTGAGAGTGGAGTCTCTAGCAAAAATTTAAATTCCTGGATTCTTCTACCAGTGGAATCACCTTCAAACTGATTTTTGATGTGTGGAGTCGCTAGAGCAGGAATACAACTAGTATGTTCCTAAGTGTCTGCTGCTCTCAAACATTAGAAATCAACCATGTTGTTCTTTCCTGGGGAAAGTTTTTCAATTTCGTCTCCGACAACGACACCAAAATGTTAGCACTCTGTAAATTTTGTCTGACTGATAGACAAATGACAATGGTAACTATTTCAACAAACTTTAGGTTGGATTCTGACCTTTCCAACCAGAGAGGGCTCTCTCGGACATACAACTTTTTGGGGTATTCAAAAGATTTGGCGATACATGTACATAGGTCAGATTCTTCCATGGTGTAAAATTTAAAGGTGGTAGGAAAAAACAAAAGAGCAGGGCCATTGGGCAATGGGGTCTGTTCCTGAAAAAGTATGAAGAGTTATAAGCTATGTATTTCTAGAGGGAACAAAGGCAAAATAGGTATGATGTTCAACCAAATAAGTAATATGAGATGAAGGAGGAGAGGAGAGGATGGACTACTATCAGCAAGAAGCATCTAATAGAGGGAGAATCTCTTGGTGTAGTATTAGAAGAGGAAACACATGGGATAGTCATTGCAAACAGAGCACCGATCACAAGTGAAGCCTGAAACAGTAACCAAAAATACATAACAGGTATAATCAATGTGAGAAGGAGCACCAACAAAAATGAATTCCTTCCATTACTTAAGGATTATTACTAGCAGAAAAAACACATTCATGAATATGAAGAACAAGAAAACACATTGAACATCAACACCATGATGAATCTCGGCTATCTAAGAAAAACCTTATATTCTTATATTAAAGTTCATGAGAAACTACAAAGTTCTCATGCTACGAGGGAAGACGCCTCTCTGATAAGTCCAACCATTCATTTATCTTTTTGATAGTATATATAGATAAATTACATAGAGAATTCAAAACTGACCATCTTCCCTAAGATTCCAAAAATAGATATTGGCCACAGAAGAATTAACGTACAACAATTGAACTCCTATTTTCTAGGGAATGTTATAATAAAAAAACTAACATATTCAAGATTTTATCCTGAACGCCACTTGTCTGCATCATCACAAAATATCCTAAAAGATACTTAGTTTAGCTTGTAATTTATTTCATATTTGCAATTTCTTACTTTAAGGTGTCGAACCAAACATGCTGACTTTCTCCAGTACCTTCGACCACTTCAACTTCAGTCTCCTTCTTCCATCGCTTGTTCCTTTTAATTTCTCCAACTTGCATGTAGGACCCATCTTCATATCCATTAATGATAAAATTCTTCATGAGATGATTTAATCTGATCTCTTTACTTTCTCCTGATTCATCTGTAAGCTCAGTGTGAAATTTTGTTGCTAATATTCGTGCAACGAGCTTTTCTTTCCTCTTCATCAATAATTTTGTCAGATTATTTGAACATCCAGGTTTGGTGAAGGATGTTGGATCTCTCTTCCCCATTTCCTCTGGTTTTCCTGGAAGCACGATCTTACCTTCCTTAGTTGTACAAGAATTATATGAACGATTTGATTTGCGGTTACCCCATTTTGTAATAAAACGTTAATCACCAACAACATAGCAATTTCACCCATGTTTTGAATGACAGTCGTCATTGAGTGCTAATCATGGGCTACTAATGAAATTCCTTGCATGGATAACAACTTATCACGTTCAGACATTGATTTCAAATGATGAGCCTTTGAATCATTTTTTTGGCGATGCTCACCCGACATCGCACGGATGAAAAGTACCCAAACAGGTGTCTCAAGATGATTTGACTGGCCGTCAACTTTCCCTTTCCACATGCGACCCTTGGATTTGACATATTCGATGATATTTTGACACGTGACATCGAGGTGTTATTGATTGGTTTCAAACTCACCCGCTTTTCCCCCTGATATGCATCCGGTGGCGCCACGTGCCTTTGAGACGAAACCATGGTATTTCTATCGGCCCGCTTTCAAAATATTTACCTCCGCATTAGTTCTCAGCCCAATATGCTCCACGATCACCGATCTATGACACCCACGATCTGTGACCTGTTGGGTCCCATCAACTTCACCTTTTCTCTATATTTAGCCTCATCTGCTAGATGTGGCCTCGTCCGCTGGTCTATCGCTCCTCTATACCGATTTAGCCTCTTGTTAAGTCCCAAGACTTTGATTCAAAAAAATTGTTACAGTGATAAGAAAATCATAACCCTCTCATTCTCTTGGCATCCATATTAGACCATCATATATTATATTCTAGCATTAATACTTACATCACTTATAAATTTGGTTATCTATTTAAGATCACTAGCTTGACTCCCATTATTATGACCACACATTTACAATTTATACATAATATTATCCAATACATTTCAAGGGTCAACATTCTCTATTTACAATTAATGGTCTGGGGAGAATTGTTTCTTTAGTTCTAATCATGGTTACATAAATACTTCATTGGAGGGGGATTTAATTGTACCAGAATTTGTTTTTTTTGTGTAGATTAGGCAAGGGATTCACTATTTGTAGAAGACTGAACTAAATACAATTTCTTAAGGGATTTAAGTTTGGGATTACTTACCATGGAGGATGATCTTATTGATGTTGAGTTTCCTTTGTCTTCATGCCTCTCTTCTTCTTTATTAGTTTTTACATATCCCAAACCCTTCCATGATCTAGTTTTAATTGATTCAAATTCTAGGCTCTCTTTGATTGGTAATATTTAGAAGGGATTGAAGTTCTCCCATTCTATGTTTCTCATGCCTAAATGTAACTCATTGGTTAGTTGTAGACTTATGTGGTTGCATAGATGCTCAAACATCATAAGAGTGATCGTTTACTTTGCTTTCTCTAGCAATGATGGTGAAAACTTTGATCATGGCTAGTAGATGTCAACCTCTTTGCTTAGTTTGAACATGCAAGTAAAATTATTTGGTTGTTCCTAAATTAATATTTGTAACATCTCCGCACCCGTCGTTACAACAAAAAGTGACCTACAACATGTAATTTTTTTTTCTTTTATTGTTGAGGAATTAAACATCACGATTAATAATGACATCATTGACACATCATCCAATATATTAATGAAACAAAATAACACAATATCAATCATTCGTGACATAAAGATGACACATTATTGCATGAGAGATGATACACATATTGACACATTAACACAAATAAATAGCAGTCTATAATCATTGCATTCGTACAATAAATGATGATGCATAAATAATACGAATCATACATCGCTCAACTCCTTTCATCAAGCTAATCATCAAGTGACACCAGGATAACATAAGACAACATAACAAATCATAAGGATCATAAATATAATCACAATAATTTCATAATATACTACCTTCCCAACCTACCCTGCAAGGTTAGGACCTCCAGGATACATAAGCAAAGCTCAAGCCCAGGTTCCAATTGATTTTAACCATTTAAGGTCTCAGGGCTGACGACTGTTCTGAGGAACAAGGAGGTGTCTACATCCCACTAACACAATCTGTCCCAAGCATCTAGATAAATCAACAACATATATGATAACCCAATTTATCAATCCATCAATCCCAGTTCACAACTAAACAAGGCACACGAGTAATCATTCGCATAACTCATCATATATCATATCAATTTTCAATTCGTTCAAGAAGTCTAATGTCTACAACAATCATTAATAAATTAATGGCGCAAATAAAAGTTATTAATCCATCATTCATTAATACATTTAATGACGCACGTAAAGGTTGTTAATCCATCATATGAAAACATAAGATAAGGCACAAGGTAATAGAGCATATTTATTTGTAGCGTAAGGAAATCTAAGGTCTAAACAATCATTCACTACATCAAATTTTCATTACATGGAAGTAGTCTGATGTCCAAAACCCTATATTACATATAATTTAGCACGCGCAAGGAGTCTAAACACATCAGCTAATCGTATACCACATCAAGGAAATGCATGCTAGCATTCTAATCAACAATCGTCATTTTTATCAACTATTCGAGACGCATCAAATATCTAGCCACTTAAATAACCCTGTGTAAAATGATTTCAGAGCGTGCAATCAATTTACTGCATAATCAATCATTGTCAGTAATTACTCAATGCGCAATGGAAAATCCTCAATCAATTCTTTATTCATTCCCATTTTTTTTTGGAGAAAGAGACAACAATTTACATCACCAATAGAAAAAAATTCCATGGCACAACCATTCTATTACAACATACAACATATCAATCAAGGTGCAACAACAAATATCAACAAGATCAAGGCGCAAGAAATCTAATCTAACATGTCCCTTATGTGAGACACACAATAACTTAACTATTAAATTAATCATGACTTACCATTATTCGAGACGCCGAGGGATTCACAAATTAACTTCATAAAAAGTGCAACCATTAAGTAAATCAAAAGTCTAAATTAAGGTGAAAATCTAGTTAACACGAGAGGGTTCTAAAGACCCTAGGAAAAGGTTAATGACTACCATCACTACATAGTTCCATGGATTGGACTTGCCAAGAAAATTTCAATGCTCCAATTAAGAAGTGTTGTCGAAGTAAGGCCAGGAAATGTCACTCCCTTGGCACAAGTGACAAGGTATTCCGACGATGTGGACTTGAAATTTAATTTTATAATCAGGAAATAATTCCTTTTAAACAAAATAACCAAGGTCGAGTAGCAAATGGGAGTAAACTCAGAATTGACATCTATACAAAATCTGATATTTCAGAAGGGAAAATCTGAGTGAACCAGAGGAAGAAGGATTCCCATTACCAATCGGATGGACCCTCAGTGCTGCCTGCATGGAGAGTAAATAAGAAACCTTGGAAGAAGTCTCAGAGCGCACAAATCCCGAAAGTGCAGAGTATGAAACCTGTGGGGAAAGCTCCCAACAACATGCAGAGGGACATAAGGGGGAAAACATAAGGAGAACAGGTAAAAAAAATGGGTTGAGCGCATAGAGAACCCTTGTGGGGCGAATGGACGATCTCCCTGGCGCAACCAACCTCCGAGGTAACCTGTGGTTATCTATGTTGAGGGAAACTCAATCGCATAGAAGATCAAGGTTTAAAAACATTGAGTGCAACCATGAGTCGCTGAAGAACAAAGAAAACAAAACGTTGGGTGGAGCCATGAATCACAGAAGGATCAAGGTCTTAAAATAAGACTTGGAGGAAGGCAGAGGGTGCACACTCGAGATCATTCGCCGAGGTCGGAAAAAAAAAACACAGAATTAAATTTCTCATGCATTAACCTTTGCTGAGTGAATTTACATCAACTCGTGGAGGTTGAAGGCTCTCATGCTAGGCAAAATTACATGCGCAGAGGTGAATGATGGACTCTGCAATAAGAAGTTCTTAAAAACGCAGAGGTAAAAGAGTGTGCTGGGTGAAAATTCTATGATTTTTTCTCCAAAAATCATGCGATGCTCTGGGGATAGGCGCAAGCATTGGGTGAAAATTCACTCAAACTAAACTTTGTTTTAACCCCCAAAAGCTACAAAAAAAAAAATCGTCGAAAAAAGGGAACTCGGGTTGGGAAAAAATAAGTGGGAATGCAGATCAACCAGAATAAATCGCGAGGGAAATAAAGGGTAACGTCTCAGATGAAGATCGTTGAGTGAACTCCTTGCTGAGCAAAAACTTGTGAGCTCCATGAATTTCGCGGAGGAAGGATTGAAATGGAAAGATATAAAACATTTTTTTTTAATTTATATTTTCTTTGCAAGGGCAAGGAAACAAAGTGACATAAAAATGTTGGGCACTAGGCTGGGTAGAGAATGTTGAAAAAGGGCGGTAAGAATTTCGAGTTTAGGGGAGACATGCAACACACCCTAAAGGTTATCTCACTTACATAGAAATCAAGAAACAACACATAACAACTTACTTAAATTCTGGGTTTGGGATTCGCTAGGGAGAAAACAAAACAAAAATGCCATGATGGCATCCTAAGGTGGGGAAATTCTCATGGACAAACTACCAAAATAAAGTTACTTAATCAATCACAGTAAAAATATCAAGCCTTGAATAGAGTTCCAAATGCATATGGAATTAAATTAATCCACAATTAAATTGAACTGAATGAGGGCAATCTTAGTTTAGAATTATCGTAACTGGAGGGAAAAAATCTGAAGTTTCTAGTCCACTCTTGCACTCCCTCCTCTCTCCCGCTTTCTAACAGTGAATACCTCATTGGTACCTCCCAGTCAACGCTAGGGGTACTTTTCTTCCCCCTGAGCCCCTGAGCCGCAAAGGGGCCACACACACAAACCAGAGAAAATATATCTCCCACATTGCCTTGCAAGGTCGAGCTACCACTCTCCATTTGATCTGGGTATCCCAACTCCCACAAGAAAAATTAGTCAAGAAAAATTATGCAGCATAATCTTACACATATCAGTCATCCCATTCCTCTTCTCACCATTAATTTTATAGAGTTCTTCTTAGTGACCTCTTACCATTTGCACAATTAATTCTTTTATTAAAATTTAATTAGGAAATACTCTCCCCCGTACACTTTTCATCCAATCTCTTAGTTGCACCAGAAATTCATTTAATTAATTAAATTAATTTCCAATTTTCCTCACCCACCTAAAAGCGTTCCTAAAAATGCTCCATGTTGTCCCTTTATTCCCTCAATTTCCTTTAATGAATGATGTATTTCTTAAAGCTTAGTTGAGTTTTATTTAGGAAAGTTCTCTAGACTAGATTCCTTTCTATGTTCCACATTCTTTTTTTTCATTTAATTTCCCCTTTCTGTCTAAGTTCCAAATTAACATGTCTTTGCACATAAACAATAATTAATTCTTAGATAAAAAAAATCTCCTTTAAATTCTTAATTGATTTTTTTTTCTTCATCCCCCTTTTATTAATTGATTAATTATTTTTTTGTCCTCATACCCTATTTAGACCTGGGCTTTAATTTCAACTGGGATTAGCATTTTTTAAGGGAATTTTTATAATTAATAAAAATTGCTCATACAACATTCATTTTAAGGCTGACCACGTTAAAATAAAATATTGTTTTCTAGGCACCTAGGTTCCTTGACTCGCCAGTGTTAAAAATCCCGACGTGCCTTTCAAGACGTACTACGTGCTCCAAGGGTGCCACTCACCTTTATTCATGTTTCATTTATGCGATGTGTGTTTCAATATGCACTGCGTGCTCCAAGGGTGCCACTCGCCTTTGACTGATTTTGGTAGTTGTTCAATCCTTGGAGTCAATACTCCATCAAGAGACCTTGTGGGAGACTAAGGGCCTCTGAGGAATAAGGACCCTGCCTTATTGCGTGCCCCTTAGAATCTTCGTGAGAGACTGTCTCAGTCTTCCCTCACGACATCATGTATCTCTCGAACTAGGTAATCGTTAACCTACATTTTGAGGCACGATGGGAGTGCTAGTAGGTTGTGGTAGGGTTGTTTCCACACCTATCCCTCAATATATCTGGTTGTCGTGAATGATCCATTTACTCCTAATGTGAGTCTGATTAGCAAGAAATTGTCAGCCTACATCCATCAACGAAACATGTCAGTGATCCATCAACAACATCATAATATACCCGATCATATGTCACATATGCATAAACAAAAATACCCAAACCATATACAATCCACTCTTTGACTAGATCCAGAGTCCAAGGAGGTCCACTGATGCCATCAACATCATCAATATGTCAAGAGTCCTGCATACTCAGGAGAAACCAGTCAATAGCACCTATCTATACAATAATAATATCACATAACATCATAATCCACAATTTCGTCATTAGAGTCCATAAGCGAAGCAGACAATGATATAATGAACCAGATCACTTGCACACAAGTGTCCTCAAAGAATAAGTCACATCACATGCGCGCAAGAGCAGGTTGTTACATACACCCCCTCTTGTTTTAAACTTCATTCCGAAGTTTCACAGTATACAAGTGCAGAAATAAAGTATCTAACAATATCTAAATGTCTAGCTATCAACAAAAATGAAAATTGTTGGTGCATATCATATGCATCCTCCCAGGTAATTGAGTGTGGAATATAATTGTTCCACTAGACCTTGAATTGAGCGACTACCAACGCCGTAGATGTCGAATGCAATGGTCAAGAATGTGTATTGGCTCCGCAGTGAGTGCACCCTCGTATGATAGTTGTAAGGAACTTGTTAAGCACCTATACCAGATCTGCAAATATACTTAAGAAATAACCGAGAATAAACCATAAACCATTCACCATAACAATGAACACAATAATTAGAGAAAACCCTTGAGGTA
>CBVK0103458022.1:0-19816 GCA_900067695.1 Picea abies | reverse complement strand
ATAACATTTGAAGAAAAACGATTATAATTATGCTATTACTGATTCACCCCGCACTCTCAGTAATCCAACAACATTGACATAGGAGTTTTATATTCATCATCAAAACAATACACCATATCACCCGCAATCCAATGGCACCATGGAAGATTTTAATAAAATATTGGAGAATTATTTGACAAATATCTGCAATGTAGGGAGAGATGATTGGAACTTATGCATCCCTACACTACTATTGGCTTATAGAAACACAAGTGAAATTTTGATGGATCATAAATCTTTCTGGTTGGTCTATGGACGGGAAGTAGTGATGCCGATGGAGTTCATTCTACCTAGCCTACACATTGTATAAATAATTGGTCTCTCGGATACTAGCATGACATAGGAGTGGTTGGGGTAGTTAGTTCAGCTTGAGGAGGATTGGTTTCTTACAGGATTCCATCAGTTGGTTCAAAAATCCAGAGAGAACGCCTGACACGATTGACACATTAAGCCAAAGAAATTTCAAGTTGGTGATTTGGTACTAATTTATGAAAACAAGTAAATGAAGTATCCTAGGAAGGTTTAAATGCACTGGTTAGGGCCATATGTGATCCAAAAATAATTGGGCCAGGTGATACACGATTGGAAACCTTGGATGTAAGCATCTTGGAAGGAATGGTGAACGAAATTCGGTTGGAACTCTATAGAGACAGTCGACAGTCTGCGTAGTAATCTGGGCTATGACAAAACCTTTGTATTATAGTGATTGTAACATAGTAGAAATAAAAATGGGAAAAAACAAATAAAAAGTAGATAAAAAAAAGGGGGAAAAGAGTACTTGAATACCAAGGTATCAAAACTTGCACAACTTAACTAATCATCACACATGAAGACAACACTATGCCAAGTTCAAAGACAAGATACAGATGGGCATGACTGCGAAGTATATAGTTGGAAGAATAAAGTATCCAAAATGACAAGACTATTAAATGAATTCAGGAAGAAAAACAATAGTTAAACGACTGATGTGACAAGTGATAAAAGTGCCCTAAATCCTTAAATAGTTAAACGACTGATGTGACAAGTGATAAAAGTGCCCTAAATCCTTAAATAGGAAAATCCGCCAGAAGTCATAAAACGATCTCAACAATATGAAAGGAAAATCATAAGGATGATTTAGAAATTAAGCAGCATTTAGTTACCAAGTCACCAACTGTAATGCTAGATTGGACAAGGCAGTTAAGGTGGGATGAGAGAAGTATACTTGGAATGAATGCACAAAACTACAAGAGCGTAGTAAACTCTAAGTCATTGTTACATCCAAGAAGGACCAAACCAGAGTTGAATTACCATAGTCAAGTTAAATATACTTTCACAGAAACACAAAGCTCATCCACAAGTCCATCATATAGAGAGAATGGCACCACAAAGAATTGGAGGATCATCCATAGCAATGAAGAAAAAACCAAAGAAACCAGCAACAGATGTGGAGGTCAATGAGGCAGTTGGAATTTTGGCCCCAACACAACCAATAGTTTTGAATAGAGATTTTTTACCTCCCAGGATGGATGACTATTGGTTTCTTATCTGAGCTATGCCTTAACATGTTTGAACTAGGTTTAGGTCTACTAGGGTTCGAACAAAGCCTCTAAAACTATCGACCCTCTTGGTAAACTAGAAGGAAACATAGTACACAGAGTGAACTATGTAGTCTCACCCAATATAGTCTTAATGGATTACTGGAATACTCAAGTTCTTCCAGTCTAGGATTGAGTGGGGATCTGTTAGTGTGTGATGAGGATTCTATTTATTGTATTAAGAAATACTCTATCATTCATCAATCTTAGTTATCCTATTGTTTCTTATGCATGCATGAAAATAAAGAGATCAATCTTAGTTATCCTATTGTTTCTTATGCATGCATGAAAATAAAGAGATCTAACTACGTCATCAAGCATTTATATAATATTTAACCATTAATAACCAAGATACAACCAATAATCATTCCACACAACACATGAGCTACCATGGTTCACCCCCTCTTGGGCTATGTCCACAAAGATTTATCTCTAAGGCTCTTTTATTACAGGATTTTCATGCATGGTGTTACACACACTACAACTTCGTTCATACATCCATCACTCGAACTCCATTAACTTTACGAGGTTGACTAGATCACACCAGTCTCCTCATCCTACCATCTAACCCACAAAGTCAGGTCCCTTTTCCTTCCCATAGCTCAACATATTACAAAAAAAGGAATTAGACCCTATCTGTGTCACCAACCTGTTACTCTATCTTATGCGAGTAACTCATAACAACCAACAAAGCTATTTGAACCCCCCCCTAGACCTCCCAGGTGTCTATTTATATCTATTCTTGGCTCATTGGTCATTACATTCTATTAACAAAACACTAATGTACTTAGGTGTTCTTTCATGTTGTCCTTGCGTTCTTTTCTCCTCTGCATGCGCTCTTTCTTTCGCTGCTTTTCTGCAAGTTGTCCTTCTTTCCCTTCTTCTTGCGTGTGCACCTTGCATTCTTTTCTACCAACTATATCACCTCCACACTATGCCTTTTCCCCAAAATCGGTTCACAACACTATCATCGTGACTCGTCCTGAGTCACTGCTTGATTTATTCCACTGTCACTACTTACCTGCAGTGTTAGACACTGCCTGGTGCATTGCATTATTCATCTTCATTATGAACTAGAATTGTTGTTGATCTTGAGTACTCTTGTCATCCATACTAGTGACCACTTGCTCCATGATGGGAGACTGTAAAATTTCTCCACCTTCGACCCCGAACTGCTCAATTTTCTTCTTAGCTGCGTCAGTCTCCATGACCAAATGCTCCACCTTTCCTTGTAGGGGCTTCAACAATGCCTGTATTGTTTTCTTTTGTTCTTCCAGCACTTTGTCTTCTAACTACAGAGTCTCTAATTACATGGTGGTCTTGATCTTCTCCGGTAGTGACACTGTTTTTTATCGTTCCTTCACTTCCACCATTTTTGCGTGGATTTGGGATTCCTTCTCCTGTACCTCTTGGAGGCTCCCATCCTCTAGTATGTGAGTCCAAAGTTGCACACGTTTATCTAACAACACCGTGACTATCTGAATACTTTGGTCGATGCCCTCTACGGCTGTTGTCACCTCTTATTCCCCCTCTGCTTTGAATTCTAGAGGAGTCAAGGGTGTGACACACTCCTCCATCTCTTTGATTCACTCCTTGTACTCTTGGATATTATTCTCTATCCTGCTGAGCTTATCCTCTGATGACCCTTCCTCATCGCTAGTTCTTTCAGGAATTGTTTGAAACAACATGTGGATTTGATGCTCCATCTCCTCCACTTTCTAATTTCCTTTCTCTTTCTATTGTGCCTCAAGGTTGAGGGCCTCCTTCAGTGAGATAGTCTCTGTCTAGGCTATCTATATGTTTCTAGCATCTGCTCTTGATTTGGACTGAGTCTCCTGTGCAACGATCACCTAAAGTTTGTACAATCATTTTGGGGGAATCTTGGCCAACGCCACCACCAATTCTCGATGCCTTTCAGAGGTTTCTACATTATTTCTTCGTCAATGAAGATCATCTCCAGCATGATGATGAAGTTAGCATTGGGTCGTGCTTCAAACTATACTGTATCAGGCATTAGCACTCTTTCCTTGTCCTGCATCAGTGTTTCTTCAGGTGCCTATGCTACCCCAATCCTTAACTACTCTAGCGCAGTTTTTACCTCTTACACTTGATTGACAATTGAAGCCCTGTGCTTCTCCACATTCTCCCATGCTTCAACTAGTATCTCCTTGACTGTTGTTGCTACTAATTCCAAATTGTCCGAGGTTACTGAAATATGGATTTGTGTCTTGTGGGCCTTTGTCTTCAATAGGATTCCACTAGTGTGCTCCCCTGGCGACTTCTCCTAGGTAGGGGATGGCTTAGGACTTGGAAGTCTCTGAATATCCCCTAGAGTATTTGTACCTATTTCTATGGCCTCAAGAATCTCTTGTGTTCTTGTCCCTTGCTCTTCCCCCTAAGGTATCTCATGTATCCCTGTGCCTGTTTCTTCTACCTCGGGAATTTCCTAGGTCCCTACATCTATCTCTTATGTCCACACTTATCTTGCTGAGTGTATGGGTGGTTTTTCTGTGCACAGTGGAACCTGTGTAGGCCCCCTTTGTGGTATATTCTATGTGTGCTACTTCTTCTTGGTTGGGGTGTTTCCCCTCTCTTGGCCTTAGGCATTTATCTTCTTGGTTCTTACCCCGTTGGTGCCTATTTCGTGTGTTGGGGCTCATCTGTCCTGGATCTGAGGTCGAGCGCTTTGTACTATGGTTGAAATTTAGGGTACCTTCCATTCTTCATGCCATTCTTAGACCTCTCTTTGGATTTCCCCCTATGTGACACAATATTTCAGTTGTAGCCATTCCTTGGCCTTGTCGCACTTGGCTTGCATCCATAAAATGTGGCCCGTTGCCCTAAAGTTGGAAACCTTCCCAAACTCCTACAAATTCTCTGGTGTAATGTGCCATGTATTTCCAATCATCTCCTGCATATTTATGAAATATCATGCAAATGTGTCCATATTCATATTCTTTCTCTTCGGGTATGTGCTACTGCGTAATGATGTGTAGCGCACTGCGCCATATTTTCCTGGTCTCTCTAGATATGTACTGTAGACTGATTCTTTCTAACCCATGAAACCAATGAGTATGAGTAACCATGAGTAGTGGAACTTAGAGCCCCAGTCCTGTGTGTCTTTACAATCCTCCAAGAATGAATTGAGGAGGTATGGGGCCCAGCTCATTGAGCTCCCCTTTCCAAGAATGAATTGAGGAGGTATGGGGCCCAGCTCATTGAGCTCCCCTTGGCACACTGCATGGCAACAACAACCACACCAACCGATACTTCGTCTTTTCAGCACTTGTACATTAGTTTTCATCTAAGTTACCTGGTAGAAAACTCTATCATAGGATCATTAATGTCACTGATCATGATTCCCTTATTTCCTCGCTTTGCTCCATACTTAGCCTTGATCTCATCTGAGATGGCCTTGGCTCATGTTTTCTTCTCTAATTACTTCTTCATCTTTTCTCCATCTTTGGGTAGCCTTGTGATTCCTATGATGAGGTCGACCGTGATGGGCACTGGCCTATCCATCCATAAAATTTCACCATGGATGCATGCAAGCAATTTCTTGATGCATGCATTAACATGATTTCCCCTCCCAAAGTGTGGGGAATCCAACAAATTCATGATGACAATATTATACAACCCTAGGATCCATTGTGTCGGCTCTATCAGTGGCATGCCTAATGAGCCTGCTCCCCTACTTTCCAGGTAGACCTATGACGCCAAGTCTGGGAACTTAGTGACATCGCTCACATCATGGTCAGAGTATTTGATGGAAATGACTTTGTTGACCATGTCTTCATCCACTCGCACTCCACTCTGGATTTTTGGAAAAATCAGGGTCCCTTCTATCTATGGTTGTGACCCTGCGTGTGCACTGCTTTCAACCTGGCCCTTCCATTTGGCTGGTGAGGATGAGGTCCCCGCCTCTGGTACACCCTCATGTACAATGAACTATGATACCTCTAGTTCATGGCTCTGTGGAACTGAACTTGGAACTATGATACCTCTAGTTCATGGCTCTGTGGAACTGAACTTGTGGCCTCCTCGGTCTATTGTTTCATTTTCCCCCTCGAGTTATCAGACTTAGTTCTCTCGGGGTCCTCCTCCATCATCCCAGACTCTTGTGCTAGGTTATTATCCCCTTGTACTATCACCGAATTTGTTTCATGCTCCAGTGTGTGGAGTTCATCGACATCCACCACTATAGGTTCCTCTTTCTCCCTTGTGTCTGGCATGCGAGAAGTAATGCATGTGTTCTTGTCGACCCTGCTTGCCTCTCCAACTCATGGAGATGACATTTTGATGGGATCTAGGATCGAACTATATGAATTTGGAAAATTCTTGGTAGAATTCGTGCTCTATCTCTCTTCATATTGACTCTATGTTATCTCCTTAGTGATTCATACAATGACTACATTTCCCCCCCTTTGTCTAACTTTATAGAGAGACAGTTGAGTGACAACTATTTCGCACTGACAATTGTCCCTTTTTTCACTTTTGGCAGCGTGTCCTATGCGTGGTACCATTGTACATGTTAACTGATGTCCTTTTTGTTATTTTCAAACCATTACCCTTTCCGTCATGCTATGGTATTTAGTTCTGTGTACAGGCTATCACAATTTAAATTGTCACTACCAGTTGGTGCCTGATTTCCACATCCATCATTTCCCAAGTCCCGATGTTGTCCGACCATCGGTCCTTTTTCTGACATGGTGATATTTTTGGGTGCATAGAGTCCTTGGCCTCTATCCCCTTTTCTTATGGTGAAAAATGTTCTATTTTTCTACACTGAATCAATGACTTGTGCGTGTTGACTCATTTTTATTTTTGTTGCAGTGATTTATTCTCCTGTGCACATGGATTTCTGCACGATGTATTTTTTTTTCCAGTAACTGTCAATTTTTTGTTGGTTGATTTTCCTTGTACATCTTCAGTCGACTCCCATTGACCATTCCTCTACTTTCTGTTACACCTAGGTCCAATTGTATTATTCCTCCACCTGTGATAGTCTTGACCTCATATGGTCGCAACCAATGCATTCTAGACTTTCCTAGATGCTGAAAAAACTTGTTGTCATACAGTACGACTAGGTCTCCTTCCTTGAAACTTTTTCTCTTGATATATCGATCATGCCATGCTTTTTCCCTTGCTTTATGTAATCCTTGGTGAAACTCAGCTAGAGTCCTATATTCTTCCATGCTCAACAACTAACTTAACCTTTCCTGTACTTCACCTCGTTCTGTCATGTTTGTAATCACTACTACGTGCAGATTGGGTACCGAAAATTATAGTGGCACCATTGCTTCTTGTCTATGTACCAATTTGAATGGTGTTTGTCCTATCAGCTTCTTACAAGTATTTCTATATTCCCATAGTACTATTGGTATCTTTTCCAGTCATCCCTATTCACATTGCAAATCTTGGTTAAGGCATTCTCTAGAATCTTGTTGAAGGCTTCCACTGTTCCATTGGCTTGCGGATGGTATGGAGTAATTTTATGATGGTAGACCTTGAATTATTCAGTTAGAGATATGATAGTGTTGTTGATAAATTGAGTGCCTTGTTCACTCATCAAAATCCTCAGACATCCAAATCTGGTGAGAACATGTTCAAACAAGCAGTGTGTTGTTTTCTCTACACTACAATCTTTAGCTAGTGTTGCCTCTACCCATCTTGAGAGGTATTAATAGTGACAATGTATTATGTGCCTTATCTTCTTGGAGGTGGGTGAATTGTCCCAAAAAAATTGATAGCCCATTTGTCAAACACTTGTAGCATCACTTGCGGATGTAAGGGCATCTGATCCCATATGTATGGTTTGTCGACCCTCTAACAAACATCGCATTGTTGACAATATTCCTTTGCATCTCTATGAATAGTTGGACACCATAATCTTATGTGTAGTACCTTTTTCACGATATCTTTTCCTGCATAGTGTCCTCCCACTATTCCTTGATAGGCTTCTACCAGTATCCTAGGCCTTTCGTGTTCTAGCATGCATCTTCTCAAGATGTTTTCTGCCCCCATTTTATATAAGTGTCCAGAGATCAACTGGTAGTCGGCTTCTCAGACAACCATATTTTTCCTCTATGTGGTACTAAGTTTTTTTGGCATAGTCCCTGTACTTAAATACTCAATAATATCAACAAAATAATCATCTGTGATCTAAACTGAGAATAACTGTGCATCAGGTAAAGTATCTTATAAATTTGTAGGTTCCTCTCCATTGGTGACCCTTGACAATGATCAGATCCTACATTCAACTTCCCTGGTTTAACTATGAATTCAAAGTCAAATTCTTGAAACAACAGTACCCATCGATAGATTTTCCCCGCCAACAATGGCTTGTTGACTAAGTACTTAAGGGTCGAATGCTCTGTGAATATCTTAAAATGTTTCCAAGTAGGTAATGCCTAAACTTTTGAATTGAGTAGACCATATCTAGGCCTTCCCTATCTATAGTGTTGTATTTATGTTCCAATTCTAACAGTTTTCTGCTAGAAAATGCTATAGGATGATCAAATTCTCTTGCTCCTGGCTCCAACAAAATAGCTCCCAAGGCTATGGATGATGCATCTATGTGTACATGAAATGTATTCTCCCAATCTAGAAAGACTAAGATTGGTGTTGTGACCATCTTCTCCTTTAGAGTGTCCAATCCTCGCTGACATTCCTCATTCCACTGAAACTTAGTATCCTTCTTTAGCAATTTCTCCATTGGCATAGTGATCCATGCATGCCCCTTTATAAACTTTTTGCAGTAACCTGTATGTCCCAATGTGGCCCCAAACTGGCACAGTGATTTTGGTGGTGGTAAGTTCACAATGATTGCAATCTTTGTAGTGTCCACAATCAAACCCTGTCTGCATAATATGTGACCCAAAAAAATTCCAAATGGTGTTCCAAATATACATTTCTTAATGTTCAAGGATATCTGGAATTTCCTGCATCTTTCTAACATCAGCCTCAACACCTATACATGACCCTTCAACAACATATACACTATCCAATCATCCAAATATACCTCTAGAAACAGATGGATCAATTATTTGAACGCAACAATGACTACGAGTCTGGAAAAAATTGTTGGTGCATTCTTCAGTCCAAAGGGCATGACTGTGTACGAGTAGCATCCCCATTCTATTGTAAATGTAGTCTTGTACCGATCTTTTGGTGCTATCTTGATTTGGTGGTAGCCTGAGAATCCATCAATGAATGAGTATGCTTCTTGACCTCCCACATTTTCTAGGACTTTATATGTAAAGGGTGTATGGAAGGGGTCATGTAGGAAAGCACCATTGAGATTTCTCAGGGATACATCGACTCTTATGCCTCCATGATTCTTCTCCTGCACTACCATGGGGCTTATCCATTCTGACTATTCTATAGGTTCTATGATTTTTGCTTCTAGAATTCTGTCAATTTCTAGTCTTATTTTCTTCTTCTATATGGGGTTCAATTTGTAAGGCCTCTTTTTGATAGGTCTTCCCATTGGCTTGAGAGGTATCTCAATCTCTCTAATTTCTTCTGCAATACCCTTCATTTCTGTGAAGGTCATTAGGAACATGTCATTATACTCGTGTAGTAACTTTGTTATCTTTTCCACTATTTGTTCATCCCAATAGTCCCCAATGATGGCCATTTTGGGATTCTCAACTATCCTAATGTTGACTTTTTTCACCTTGATTGATGCAACAATTACTTATGAATCTAAGGGTGGGTCTTCCATTTCTCTCTCTCCTTCAACTTCCTCAATTTGAATATCACGTGGATTGTCTCATCTGGTCCTTCTTCCTGTACATGGTAGCATGACAATAGTTCTTTCATTGTCTGTCTATTCTATTGTTGTTCTTTAATGATGAGCTCAACTTCTGGTTCCTCAATGAATATCACCCCTCTTATTTTTTTCAATGTAGTATCTATGTTGGGGTTCTCATGCTCAAATGAGAAAGTGACTGTAAATTTCTCTTGTAGTACTTTCCAACTCGTAGTTCCTCTACATATTTCCTAGTCCATGTGCCAATTTGTTGGGATGCTCCCTAACGTGTGTACAAAACGATGAGGCCATTACTCTGGGGGTGTTATTCTCCACAATGTTCTTCACTTCTCCAAGTGTTCCGTTGGTGCCCCATGTCCATTGTATTTCTGTGATGTGCTCTTTTTTTCTGCACTACGCTCCTCTTTTGTTTTGCACCAAATCTTATGCACAGTAGTATTTTGCATTGGTAGCAGTCCTTGATTGTTTCTTTGTGTGTGCCCCACCATCTTACAGGTGTAGCCTTAAGTACAATGTTGAGAGACAACAATATCTGACTATCTGATACTTCCTCCTCATATCTCGTTAGGAATTATTCCAGGTCGTTGATTCCATGGAAACTTGGAGGTTCTTTGATTTCTATCCCAAGCCACCTTACTACGCGGTCTATTCGTGAAATTGTTTTGGTTGAGACCTCATGTAGGTGCTACTGCAAATTATATAGACCTGTTTCTGAGTCGAAATCACATGATGTGATACTCCTCCAACTAAGTACACCATCAGAAATTGTATTGATGTAATCTTCGGTGTGTGTGGTGGTTCGGTATAGCTAGTTAATTTCTTCCATATCTAAGCATGTTGGTTCCACAAATATTTCGGCTTCCAATGGATCTAGAGGCGCGGTAGCCTTGTATTATCCCGACTCAAATGTCATCTTCCTGGTATTCATATTGATTATTGCCTGATTGTAAAATGCCCAATCCAATCCCAATAGTGTTGGATATGGTGTTGTGATATCCACAATTTTGATCACTTCAAAGTCAACCATAGTGCGCACTCCATTCAAATCTATTATCACCCCTTTCAGCCTCCCTATTGGTAGAACTCTTTGTTGGTTTACTAACTTCAGTTGAACTAGTGAGTAGCCTAATGTAGGTTCTCCCATGCATTTTCATGTCTTTTTGGGTAATACATTCACTTCAGATCCCAGATATAATATCACATCGCTCATGTTAAAATATCCGATGTTGGCATTCAATGCAAACTCTATGTTGGTTATCCTTCTAGCATGGAGGTGATTTACTATCCTTTGTTCTAACTTTCCCTCAGAGTTTCTGGTACATCTATCTAATAGATTCTATAATACTAAAATAGATGATGGATCTTTAAATACTTGAATACAAGATTTTCAAAAAATTTTAATACAACTTACCTGGTTTCCCGATTGGACTTCACTAGTATTGTCCAATGCTGATGGCATTTCATACATTGGGATATCTTGATTATGTTGCACAATAGATGTAGACACAAAATTTTTCTTGAGAAGTTCCTGGCTAGACTCCTTAAAGGTATCCTTCTCCTTTCCTACATCAAATCACTTAGGTAGCTTGGTATTCTTCTTAATCCATTGGTGTTGTACTAGTTCTTATTTGGCTACATCATCTCCTGTTTTAGAACCTCTGCGCATCACTATGTTAATGTTTCTTCCTTGGTCCCTCACTTCTGCTCAAATCCACTGAACATTCTGATTGTTCTGATTCCTCTTTTCCTATATCTTTACTAATAGTGTCGAACATTCTTCTGTATCATGATCCGATGCACAACAATACATACAATTCGCTGGTGGAAGTGGACATTCACTTGCATAGTCTCCTGGATGTTGGAAAATATCACACACTACCGGGCCTCTTCCATGTCCAAAGCCTCCCCTGCCTATTCCACCTCATCTGTACCAAAATCGATCTCTGCGTGGTGTATTGTATTAAGGTACTTGATTATACTGCACAGGGTTATACTACAATTGTGCAATGTTGAACTATTGCGGCTGCACATTGTTATATTGTTGCGGCGTAGTATTATACTGTGATGGTGCCTGATTAAATTGCAATGCAACTTGACCTGTCATCAGTTCGGATTGCACCCTATGTGTTTTTGACGTCCTTTCCCTCATCAGATTCATTGTACTATAGTCTTTGTCATCATGCCCTAATGAATTGCAAAATGTGTAGTATGCATTCTTTGGTACTGTCTGGTATTTCTTCATCATAGGACAATGATATGGATCATGCTCATGTGTTTTGCAAATTTCACACTAGGCTCCTCCTGTTGGCAAAGGATTTGGCATCCCTATTTCCATATACTACGTGAATGTTAGAAATTTGTTCTTATGGTGGCCTTATGTTCTACATGTGGTACACCAAACAAATTCTCTCTTGTCCTTGCCCTTATTTTAATTGAGATGGAAGGTAGGATTCTTTAGGTTCTCCTTCAACTCCTCTATAGCTAGATCTGTCTTATGGTACTGATTCTCCTCCATTTGCAAGGCTGCCTGTAGAGCCTCTATTTGCGATTGGAATTTTTATTGCATGAGTGGGTATTTCATGTGCAGTAACAAATAATTCGCAAACATACGCCTATGCTACATATTTGTCATGGCATCCCTCAATTTCCCTTTCAAACCCTTAAATCACTAGTCGTTTTCTCAAACAAATTCACCTGGTTTTTGTCGGATTTCTATCATATCATTCATGTATTGATCCTCTGAGATTCGCTTCTGGAACTCATTAATCAATAAATTCTTAATGTCCATCAGTGCTTGTGTCATCCTAGGTGCATTGTTTATGCATAGAATCATGAACCAGTCTAGTGCACGGTCTCTTAGCATAATGGATAGTTGCGCAAGTTTAGTGTCTTCATCAGTGATCTATTTTTCTTCCCAGATCTTTGCACAAATGAACAATTGTTTCTTTGGGTCTTCTACAACCTCTCCTCAAAATTATGGTAATCAAATGGTGGGATCATGTCCTGCCATTGCAAACTATGTCAAGATTCTGCACCGTGTAGACCCTTGACTAATATTTCTTGAACTGGCTCCCCTAGTTGTTGTTCCTTGTGTGGATTTACTTCTTGTTGTCCTCCTTCTCCTAAAAGTTGGTTTTCTAAATGGTGATGTTAATGTTGGTGTATTAGTCACACATGGGTTGATGGGTTCCACACTGACATTCACATGGATAGGATCGATGCCTTCTCTTTATGCTCTTGGACCTCTTGTATTTCTCTCATATGTTGCACGTAGGATTTCCTCAATCTTCTCCATAGCCCGGAGATCCTCTACCTCTTCCTCATCGCTCGCCAATCCTTCCCTCGTGGCTCGACTCTCTTCTTGGTATTCATCTTATATTGGTAGGGTACTCCACTATGCGTCATTCCTGATGATGCAAAAATCCACTTGAGATGGTCGTCATCCATCATGATTGGGTCTAAGGGTTCCTCCTCCTTCTTGCCTTTATCCTCACTTCCTTTGATTTATCCTCTCTCTGTCAGTGTTTCCCCCCTTCCCCCATGCATGCAGGGAAGTTTAGCTATCTAATTCCATTGTCATTACACCTTTTTTATATATTAGTATATTAATAGAAGTATACAAGATTGAATGTACCTTCCTCGAGGTCCATGTAGAAATTCTTTCTCTATTGTGTTGTATGACTTTTCTATGTCAACTGCAAAATTGGTGATGAAACCTACCACAATACTGTCAAGCCAAAAGTCTATCTCACAAGTGAATTTGTTGTTCACCCCCTGTAACTGCTCAATCTGTACCTAAGTCCAATCTAGCTGTCGGATCTGGTTCATCATGTGGTTTTCCTTCAACCTTAGTATCCACTCCTATAGTAGATGCAAAAAATCACAAAAAAAGACTTCGTGTAAATTAGTAAACACGTATTTATCCAGATATTTGCGAGGTGTGATTATAGGGTTTCTATTGTCTTTCTAGGAAAACTATAGCTCTTTGCTTCTCAACCAACCTTCGATTTTTTCTTTTGTGGGGTTCCAAGGTCTCAAAATTCCCTTCTAATGGCTCATTGGTATTCTTGTTTTTCTCTCTCTTTTCTTGTTCAATCTATCTCATCTACTCAGTCCTCTCTTGTTCCTTCTAACACGAAAACATAACCATTTTTTGGTTTAATTGCTTTATTTTACTGTCTGATTTATTGACCCAGGGTTCATGTCTTTTGGGTTTCCAACAAAACCTCTAAAACTATCGTCCCTCTTAGTAAACCAGAAGGCAACGCAGTACACAAAGTGCACTGCACAGTCTCACCCAAGATAGCTTTAAATGGGTGGTCATAGGACTTAGTTGTTTACAACCTAGAATTGCATATGATATAGGGGATTATTAATACGATCCATCTACTACGGTTCGTGATTGCAATCTACCATAAATCATGGGTGTGCACCTATCTTTCCCAGTTTATTTCCTAAACAACGTAATCATATTCCATAACAATGTATTAACTCATTCATTAAGAATAACAATTAACTATTGAAAGCAAACAAAGATATACATGCATTCATCACATTACACACATATTACCATGGTTGACCTCCTCTTGGGCTATGTCCACAAAGATTTGGCTCTTGGATATTTGATTATGTTAGTTCTGCATCTCCAATGTCGTGTGCTTACAATTCTCTCTAATGGGTAATATCTGTATGAGGCGAACTAGATTGCACCAAGCTCCACATCCTGTGATCTAATCCTCAAATATTCCTCCTCTCCTTACCTCAACAACTTACAAAATTGGTCCATAACCATATTACATAATGCATCAACTCATACCTAGCTATGATAGAACATTACAAAAGATGAAATAATACAAAAGTGAATCAACCTCTCTATGATACCTGTGTATCTCTATTTATATATATCGGGCTCTTCAACCATTTTCAATGTATTACCAAAACCCTAACCCTACTTACGTTAGGTCTTCCTCCCATGCATGTTGCGCGTAGGATTTCCTCAATCTTCTCCATAGCCCGGAGATCCTCTACCTCTTATTCGTCACTTGCCAATCCTTCCATCGCAACTATGTATCTCTTCTTGGTGTTCACCTTGTATTGGTAGGATACTCCACTGCGTGTCTTCCTAGCTGTCACCATGATCCGCTTGATCTGGTCTTCATCCATCATGATTGGGTCCAAGGATTCCTCCTTCTTTCCTTTATCCACTTCTCCTTCCATTTATCCTTTTCTTGTCAGTGACTTCCCCCATGCATGCAGGGAAGTTTAGTTGTCTAATTCCATTGTCATTATACATTTGTTATACAACAATATCTCAATAGAAGTATACAATAATATGATATACCTTCCTCAAGGTTTAAGTAGGAAATATTGCTCTAATGTGTTGTACAACTTCGCGGTATCTACTACAAATTCTGTTATAAAGCCTGCTACAATATTGTTGAGCCAAAAATCTACTGAGAGGGTGAATTTTTTATTCACCTACTGTAACTGTGCGATTTGAACTAGGATCCATTCTAACTATCGGATCCAATTTTTTTCATGGTTATCCTTCAACCTCAATATCCACTCTTGCAATAAGTGTGGAAAAGCACATAAAAATACTTCATGCAGATCAATAAACACATACTTCTCAAAATATTTGCACGGTGTCACTCTATGGTTTTTGCTATATTTCTGTGCAAACTCCATCTCTTTTGTCTTTAGCCAACTTTCGATCTCTTCTTTTTTGGGATTCCAAGGTCTCAACATCCCCTCCTAGCGGTGCATTCTTCTCACCGTCTTATCATCTAATTCGGTATTCCTTTGATCCACCTTCCACATATCTTATAGTCTTTTACCAGATCTTCAACAGATTTCATCTACTCAATCCTATGATGTTCCCACCAGAAATGGAACCATTTGTTGGTTTCTTATTTGAGCTATGATTTAACATGTTTGACCCAGGTTCAGGTCTACTAGGGTTCTAACAAATCCTCTAAAATTCTTGGCCCTCCTGGTAAACCAGAAGGAAACATAGTACACAAAGTGCACTGCACAGTCTCACCTGATATAATTTTAATGGGTGACTGCAATACTCATGTGCTTGTAGTCCAGGATTGAGTGGGGATCTCTTAGTTCGTGTTGAAGATTCTATTTATTGTATTAATCAATAGTCTGTCATTCACTGATCTTAGTTATCTTATTGTTCCTTATGCGTTCATGCAAATAAAGATATCTAACTACGTCATCAAGATATAATATTTAACCATTAACAACAAAGATACAACCAATAATCATTCCACAGAACACATGAGCTACTGTGGTTCACCTCCTCCTGGGCTACGTCCACAAAGATTTGGCTCTAAGGCTCTTTTATTACAGGTATTTCATGCATGGCACTGTGTTCACTACAAATTAATTGATACATTCATCACTCATACTCCACGACCTTTATGAGGATAACTAGATCGAACTAGGGTCCTGAGCCTATGATCTAACCCTCAAAGTCAGGTCCCTTTTCCCTCCCACAGATGAAAATCTTACAAAAAAAGGTATCAGACCCTATCTGTGTAACCAACCTGTTACTCTATCTTTTGTGGGTAACTCATAACAACCAACAAAGATATTCGAACCCCCCCTAGACCTCCTAGGTGTCTATTTATATCTATTCTTTGCTCATTGACCATTACATTCTCTTACCAAAACCCTAATCTACTTAGGTCTGCTTGCATGTTGGCCTTGCGCGCTTTTCTCCTCTACATGCACTCTTTCTTATGTTTCTTTTCTACCAATTGTATTTCTTTCCCTTCTTCCTACATGCGCACCTTTCATTCTTTTCTACTAACTGTCTCAACGCCAAATCATGCCTTTTCCCCAAAATGGGCCTATGCCCAAAAATGACACACCTCTAGTAAACGTCCCAATGAATGAAAGTACCCACTACCCATAACACCAGTTCTGAACAGAGTTAGTATTAATGACAACATGCTTAGGAAGGTGGCCAATCTCAAATTTATGGACCATAACATCATTGATACACATAAATTCCCTGAGATGGCCAGTGATGAGTATTTATGCACGAAGACAGACCCAGGAACATGAACAATTTGGGTAGAGACACAAGAATGGGTGTTGAGCTTGGTGAAAACATGGATTCAGAACTTGTTCAAAATTCCACATTTTGGACAGAGCACGAAAATGAATGCATGTGTCAATGTATCACTCAGTTGTGTTCATGGGGGTACAATCTTACTTGATCCCTCAATCTTAATTGATACTACACTAATTGTGCATATCCCAGGGTTGAGAAAAGCAAGACCAGACCCAACATTATTGTTTCACAAAATGAGAGAGAGGGCCCTCTCTGAAACCATCAAATAAAAATATGACATATCCAAAGGAAAAAAGGGTCTGGATGTGAACAACATCAACGACAAGGATGTTAGGTTTACGATGCAGTTTTTGGATTGAAAAATGTTGTGCAAATGTCATAGAGATGAAGTGCGAACAACATCAATTGCAGTGACTAAAATATGTAGAGAAGGGGTTCAAATGAATTGGGAAACATTTCCAATGACCCAATTTATACAAGATTGCACAGAAGCCTAGGAGAAGGGCATTGAGTTTCAATACACATAGTTACTTATACTCATTGCATTGGTTGGGTGGTAGGAGCCTACATATTACCAGTGCATGTGTGCTTCAAGTCATAGCTCTTTTGATGCTAGGTATGCCAACTTATGGCACTCACCAATCAAGATATGAAAAAATTAAAACAATACCACTTTGTATACCTATTTGAATCTCATTATGAATTTAGTGGAAAATACACCACACATACCAGAGGAAGCAATCATCACATACAGGGACGTCATGCACTTCATAGTTGACATGCACCATCTATATGTGTAAGAAAAAAAGGATCCTACACGAAAATAGTTTCCACCCAGTTACCATTGGCAGTCGAAGATGTGAACCTAATCATCTCTGAATAGGAGGACAATTGGAAGAGACCAGTAGACAAGCTAAGGTCATCAAAGGAGGACGAAGGTCATGAGAAAAGTGAGGAAGAATAGGATCATACGAATGACGTAGGAAATCATCATGGCCAAGCTATAGTCCCTAACATAGGGCTCAAAATAAAGGATAAGGGCCATAAACAGATAGGAGGGGTGCAAAAGAAAGCCAAGTTGCAGTGGAATACCTCTTTTTACATATAAACCAATGATGATATTGATCATATTGGATACCAAATAATGGATTTTATAGAGGAAATCTAAGAGGAAGTTGTAAAGAAGCACGAGGACCAACATAACAAGGTCCAGTATCAACTAGGAATCCTTCAGCAACTCCTAGAAAAATATGCATCATGAAATACCCCCGGTCAGGGGATGTACCATCCATACGATCGTGGACAAAAGATGACCACACATAGATGGCCCCAATACATCTCACAAGGGAAGGTCCAGTATCAACTAGGAATCCTTCAGCAACTCCTAGAAAAATATGCATCATGAAATACCCCCGGTCAGGGGATGTACCATCCATACGATCGTGGACAAAAGATGACCACACATAGATGGCCCCAATACATCTCACAAGGGAACATATAACCATACAAATTGAGGCAGATGAGCTAGATTTTTCAGCAGGTGAATTGCAGGTGGAAGTAAAAGCATTGGGCCAAATTAAGATAGTCATATCAAGACAACCCATACACAGGGTACAAGATTTACATGCAGAATTGGTGCAAGAAATAAATCATAGAGGCAATGCAATGAACCAAGAATTGGATAGAATGAGGGATGAAAGATCCCAAGTACAGGAAAAGTATGATACAACCCTTCAACAAAAGAAGGATATTGAAAGCCAAATGGAGTAAATTCTAAATACTAAAGAGGGTGCAGAGAAAAGGGCCATAGAAGCACAACATTAGAAGGATGAAGTTTAAGACACAAGAATTCATTTAGAAATTATACAAGGAAGTACTAGAGGTTCCCCTTGTCATAGAGGCCATGAAGGAGGTGTTATCTCACTATAAATTTCCTTGGATGAGGAAGTAAATCACAAAGGTAACCACATACCAACTTCAGGATGGCAGCTAGCCCTTATATCCCAGAGGGGCTCTCTCTCTTCAAATCAATCACTAAAAGGATTGAATTCATTTTATGCTCAAAGGATAGATATCTAAGATAAATTTGGCTTTATAGTGTTGGTGACAATGTGGAAATAAAGTTCATTGGGCAATGGAGTCACAAAGAAGTCAGAAACCAATGAAGGTTTACTAGATACTTGGTAAATTGAAAAGTGACTTATCATAGGTAATATTAGGAGCAGTTCTTTACTTCAATTAGATGTTTTTTTATACAGAATATTATAGAGAAAACAAATAACCCCTTAAATAATCTAACAAAGATGAATCCAAAGGTGATTATGGTAGAAGGACAAATGAAATTACATGCAATAAAGCATCAACTACAAATGAATTCTGATACATGCAATTCAGATTAACCCAAAGGACAAATCATATAACATAGATGCATTTAGACTGGAAGAAAAAAATGTAATATCACATGCATAAAGTAACACAATCACAAGTATCTCTGTAGTCAAATCTTACAGACTTCCAATCCAGTAATTTTATTAATATCAGAGAGAAATTAAAAAAAAGTATTCAATAGTCTCTTCCTTACACACTTTCCCACCCTTAGCTCTCATAACTATATGAAATATATAAAAAATATCTTCCTATTCTCCCGAATTCGAATTCAACTATCATCCTATGATAATGATAACAATTACAATATATTTGGCTACAATATCTAAACAAACTACTAAAAACAAGGAGTCACACCTCATTTATTACATCATAACCACTTGACAAAAAAAGTGTTTGAATCCTTGATATGGTGATATTTAACCTTGGTGCTCGTTAAAGATGGATTAGTGCCTCTGCTGAACCTGTCTCTTATACACATCTCTGAGCGGGCTGGCAAGGCACATAACCACTTGACAAAAAAGGTGTTTGAATCCTTGATATGGTGATATTTAACCTTGGTGCTCGTTGAAGATGGATTAGTGCCTCTGCTGACCTATCCATGCTGATCTAGACACATTCTAGAAGATCTATCACAGTTGCACAACAAGGTTGTTGCATAATAGTAACCTACGAGAAATTTGGCTTGGTGAAATTATGGAAAATAGGCTTCAAATATCATTTCATATCTTCCAAATAATGATAGCTATGAAATTACTGAGAGAGGTTTTTGTTATCGGGGTTGTTCTTGACAAAAAACCCTTTGGGTTTTCAAAAATTCCTCTTCATCTTCTTTTCATATGCACCCAAATATGATGACTAAAATGGGAAATCATTAAATATTGAAATCTGGAAAAATTGGTTGTAAACATCCATTTGGATATCCAAAAAAATAACACCTGTAAAGAAAAG
>CBVK0103457966.1:0-10700 GCA_900067695.1 Picea abies | reverse complement strand
TTGCATAGTCCATCCTAGAGCTCCATTTTCTTGTTCCAAGTTTTCTTCATTCTTGAACTCATGTCCTTCTCCCTTATGGATTTTCAAAGCTCCTTCAAGCTAACACATAGCTTTTGAAAGGATCATTATACCTCCATCTTGTTCAAAACTTGTTATATGTTTCCCTAATTATGAATTCTCCACCTTTTCTTTGTCTTTCTCTCTAAATTTCCTTCCTTGTACAGCTTGTAATTTGTTCATGGTATTTTCTTTCATTATTCCTCTTGATTTTTCCTTGAGTGGACTCTTCACAATTTCCATTTATGCTACATACTGGTCCTCCATCATTATTTTACTTTATTGCTCCCTTGTAGTAGACTAATTTCTTGAATTCTCTTTGCTACCATCCTTATGAAGATCATATCTTTGCTCAGAATACATGAATTTCTCTTGATTCTCTTCTCTTTCAAGATATGCAACCTTATTTACTTTAAATGCTACCATGAACAAGGTACTTCCTTCATTTTAAATTTCTTTCCTTTGAACTTGTAGAATTTTTTTTTACCTCCATTGGACCTGATACGAGGTTTCCTTTTTGATTGCCATATATTCCATCTTGTGGAAACTTGGAATTTTCCTTTGGTTTTTCCTCAACCCTTTTTATTTTGAGGTACATGACTTCTATTTTCCTTGCATTTTTATTAAATAGACAATTCTTTCTCATTTATGGCATCTTATTATAATTGTTCATCTTCATATTCTTCAATACCTACAAACACACACTCATATAAAAAATTATATTGAAAAACTCAAGGCTCATTTGCCCCTCTTGATGCCTCTAGGATTGGCATCTCTCCTCTATGTTGCACCGAACTTCTTAAGTTTTCCATGAGACTCTTATCATGTCTCTCATTCACCTCTTCTTCATCAAACATTGGTCCTTTCTCAGGTTCACAAATGAAGGTTTCTTTCATAACCACCAAGGATTGATTTTCATGCCATTTTTTTCCTTAAACTCATTTTTTTCTTCATGCCTCTATTACATCTTAGTTTCTTTCTTTATTCTTTTACCAAGGAAATCAATCTATGTGTTGTTATTCTTGTAATCAATAGTTCTATAGGACATTTGAATTTCCTTTTCAGCTTCCAACCATAACTCTGGTTTTCTTCCTCTTGTAGCAGTTCCATCATAAGACTCATCCTCTCCTTTAGCTCAACTATGTCTTTCTATATGTCCAACTCATTATTCCCGACATCTTCTTTCACCTTTTTGTGGAATTTTCCTTCTACTAAGCCCTTTATTTTTCTATCCATGTTCTTTCTCAATCTATTGTACCTTCCTCTAAGCCTCAATGTTCTCACCTTCTTCTCTCTCTTTCTCTTCAGGTCTCAATGTGCCTCCTCTTCCTCAACAAGTCTTTCTCACCTTGCTTGATACCTGACCTAGGTTGTCTCTTTCTTTGAACCTGATCTTTTAGTATTTATGGTCCTTATAAACCTTGAACCTTCTCTCTGGGATTTTATCTTCTCCTCACTCTTCAAGCTTCAATAGTTTGTAGGGATTCTTCTTGCCACCAAACTCATGTTTTATCTTTAAGTCTTCTTCTTGTTGCTACCTATATGAATACAAAGGTGTATATTTTCAAAGAGATTTATCCTCGCTCTGATACCAAAATGGTGTAGAGGTATTCTATTTTTGGAAACCAAACTCAACAATTCAATGATGATGTAGGCTTAATCTAGGTCAAATTGACTTGTGATTACAGTATTGACTCAGAGGACCACACAAAAGATTGATTCAAACCTCATACTCTATTTTTAGACTATCCTTAGAAGGTGTACTTCACAAATTTTCACGTGCTTTATTTTAACACTCTACCAGGCCTTTGATTATAGTTCTTAGGGTTTATACCATCATGGTAAAGGATACAATGGTTTAGACATATTTAATAACCTCAAGTGCACTTAATCCCTCAATCACAAGTTCAAGAAACATTCTAGTTGAAGAAAATACAACCACAGTCATTAAATACCTTGTTTTGAAGGGCTAGGTATAGGCTATGCAGTGCTGGTTTGGTACTTTGTACAGGTCACTACCATAAAATCTTGGAGAAGACAATCATACACACTCACTCTCTAATTCTAAGAAAAGTCTATTGGTTAAAGATGACAAGTTTGATGTGTGAAACCTAGGTTTGGTTTTACATAGTTTACTAGACGCTAGAGCATAAGAACACATAAGTACAATAGTTTAGGAGCATTTCACACCTTGAAAATACTTGTAAAAGAGTCCTCAAACTATCCTCTATTTGATCCAAGCAACCAATATTTCCAAATGGTCCTCTATGGCCTAAGACAAAACTCTGCATGATTGTAACTCTTGAGGGAAAATAGAGCATTTGAAAACTAGTCTCGTTACAGAGCCTTACACATGTATTTTGACAGAGAAAATAGAGTACTTGATAAAACTAATCATGAACAATAACAACTAGGTACCACAAGTTTGAACAATGACTCTAGAGTATTCTCCTATATGTATTTATATCTCTTATATGTTAATTTACTAGCACAATGACATATTTAAATGTTCATGGACAACATTTTCCACCAAACACCATTTTCAAAAAAATTATGGCCAACATGTTTACTAGCACAATGACATGTTTAAACGTTCAATGGGCAACATTTTCCACCAAACACCATTTTCAAAATTTTAAAACATGAATGAAGATAAACTGAACACCCCTCCTTGAGTTTAAGGCCTCTCATGATCTTTGATCTAATGACCCAAAGTTTCCCATGTTAAATATACACATTACATTGAAATGATATACCCATGAATACATGATGTTAATCATAAAATATGAATACTGATTTAAAATTGAACTAAAACCAAACGAAATTAATGACCTTGGGTTTTAATTATACAATTTTAATAATCATATTTTAGATGTAATATTTTACACTCACAAAATAACATGGAATTATGCCACAAAGACCATTGAATGTATGAGTGCCTCTACCTGAAAGGCGACGAAGAACACAATCAATAACACTGTAAATGAAAATGAAGTTTCCAATTCTCCACGTTCATACATTGAAAGGCTAATAAATGAAATAAATGGATGATGGAAAATTGTATATATACGATGTTGAAAGTGAATCCGAGACTAAAGTATGAAACTGAAAGAAATTATGTGTTGAACCAGTTTCTTGTCATTGAATTAAATCAAAGCAGAAAGTACCATATATCTAAGAATACTGGGCAGTAGTATGCATGAAGCTGCTTGTCTCCAATGCATATTCTTCTAAAGATAAAAATGAAGGGAATATTACATGGAAAGAACACTTGCTCTAAGGAAAAATAAAGCATGAAATAAAATTAGAAGCAGAGAAGTTTACACACAATTAAATCTGATTGTTTCCTACTTCATCTGTATTACATTCAGTTCCTGCTAAGTATCATGTAGGTATTTGTATTGCATCTGGGATGTTACTCAAACTGTATTTTTCTTAGTTTGGTCATATTTTCATGGCGTTGGTTACCTGTTTTACGAAATGATTTTTTTCGTTGGAATCCGATGATATAAATTTTACACAATCACTATTTTTTGTTGTTCAGAATTCACTTCTGAATGTAGAAATAAATTCAGCATGCTGCAAAACTCCCAGGGTGCTCGGATTCTACAGAGTGGGAATATTCTCAAAAGATTTCGGACAAATATCCCCCCAAAAAAATCATTTCGTGGAATCTTTACCCTACCACAATTATTATTCCCATCAAACTTAAAAAATTCCACAATGTAGAAATGGATTGAAGGGATTGCCAGTATCACAGTTGGAAGGATAACCATAATATAACCAGTAATTGCAGGAAAGTGAAATCAAGTTCACCAGTAATCAAAATCAATATAACCAGGCAGGAAATCGAACCTCAGTAAATTTCTATTTCATAGGATTATATGACTTAACTGCTAATTACCCCTAAAGGCGTACCCCTATTGACAATGGACACATTTAATATGTTTTTAGTACTTAATAAGTTTTGTATGGACAAGATTAAATATTGTTGGAATACTCTTAGTCGTCCCAATAAATCAATGGTTATGATTTTCCTGCATTTTTCTGCCTGAAACTCTTACCACATCGTATGGTTATTTAATGCACAAGATTCTGCGATTATTTAATACCCAAAACTCGGTTATTTCAGCATTCACCAGCCACAAATAACTTGTAGAATAACTTGTAGCTGTACTAGTTGTATTTCTTTGGGTGCAACCGGTAATGCACGACATGTTCATTTGAAAAACCTAAATATTTCTTTGAATACCACTACCAGCTCAATGTGAACCGATGGCAGTTTGGACGGAAGCCAAGATGTGGCAAATTCATTTTATGCAATTATTTTTTCATTAATTACATTAAACATGTAATCAAAACTTTTCATTAAAGAGCAGTGACCATGTATTTCAAATATCACTGCCCTTTATTGCTTTTGTCACCATTTCTTTTATTTTTCAAATTAATCAATTAATAATTAATATTTGTATTAAAAAAAGCTGTATTTTTTTTTTTCAAATTAATCAATTAATATTTGTATTAAAAAAAGTTGTGGTCAAACTAATCAACTTGTTCATACACAATTTAAGAAGGATGATCACAATTTGTAGATATTTCCACTTCTCGTTAAAGAGTTGAGAGGAGAGAAACAAACACTTATTCCTTCCATTAGTACTTCTTACATATTCTTGAACATAAGGACAAATTCTTACAAATTGCTCTTGAACATAAGGACAAATTCTTACAAATTGCTTTCATACAAGGATGCCAAAATAATACAAAATTATTATTCAAGATAGATGATTATACCTCGCTTAAATAGGGGTGAATCTAAGGTTAGCTAAATTCCCCAAAGCATATTTGATTCCATCTTTTTTTCTTTTCATTCACAACTTGGTTTTCTTCCCCTTGTGAGAGGAGGGGAGGGATGAGGGGCTTTGTTCAAGGCTCTAGTATAAGATGGAGATTTAGATGTCGAGGATGAATGCACATGCTACACGAAGGGATTCTCTTGACCATGAGCTACCTCCTTTTCCATAGGAATTTCTTGAATTCCATCTTGGATTAGATCCTTTTCTATTACATTTTGGACAATAATCTCTAGATTGACTTGGTTCTTGAATGGTTTTGCACCTCCTTCATGTTCTTCTTCTCGTGTTTTCTTTATTCCCTCATTTTCCATATCTAAATATTCTACTTCAATGGCTTCATATTTGTTGATGGATCAGATGGATGGGTTGATATGAGTTTTATTTGATGGATGCAACCCCTTGGGATGCAAATTTACATGCCTTTTGTTTACCTTCTTAAATGAGTCCCTTGGGCTACATATTTAATGGATGGGTTCAAAGGCCAGTCTAGAGGGGTGTGAGCCTCTTGATTTCATAGGCAAGTGTTAGAAAAATGTCCATACTCATGAAAAGTATTGCACTTGAAAGGAAGCTACTCATAGTTTAGAGTTTGTAGGTGGATCCAGCCACCTATGTTGATTTGTATTTTCTTTGAAAGGCCCTTTTTTAGGTCTACTTCTACACATTCTATTATAGAAGTATATATATTTCCTTTTGTATCTACATGACCAATAAATCAACATATCTTGCATCCAATGGATTGAGAGAGAATTAGTCCCATAAAATTATAGAGAGATGAAGCATCCTAACCCACAAAGGGGCTATGGATATCTCCATTTCTAGGTTGAAGTCAAGGGACTAATGGGATGAAAAAATTCCCTCATATCCCTGAAATAGGGTTTAGATCAGAAGATTAAATATATCTCCTCCTTTCTAATGAAAATGAACAGGAAATATCCATGACCACAAGCATACGAAAAAACATTACCATAGATTATGGGAGCTTAGTGTTCAGTTATCCAATAATATATTACTTGAGGAATGGGCCAAAGGTCGATGAACTTCCCTAGTAATGTTCGCTCATGTAGAAGGAAGGATGTTTTCCTTGGCTTTGAAGACAAAATTTCCAATTGAGGGATGGTGTCCAATTGCTTTACAAATATTCTCTTCAACAATTGTTTTCCTATGATTAATTTTAGAGAACTAATTAGATATTTTAAAGTCTTAGTCTCAAAATGAAAAGGATTGCTCATCTTTTCCACCAAGACTTCCCACATTGATGGCATCCTGGGTTTCGATGGACCTCAGAAATTTGATTCATAGGGATGGATAATGGCTCAATGATGTCTCAAAGGGACTTTAGGCTCAATATTGGTGACAAATAGGGAAACTGTGGCCATAGGAAGGGATAGACTTATGACATGTCTAGAGAATCATGCCTTATTTTTTAGAGACCATGTTTCTTTTGTCACCATTTATCACTTGTGTACTAATTTCCATTTGTTATGCATTTTGTTTATTGTAGTATGATTAATCTAGATCAAGAGAAGAACAAGTTGAATAAAGAAATATACAAGAATTCATAAATGATTCTTCAATAGACCAATCAAACTTCCAAGAAATTGATCATTTGTTATTTAATTTTCATTTGTTTCGATTGTGAAACTTCCACCATGGACTAGGAGGTTGCTTGTTTAATGCATTGACAACTTTGTTGCATTTTCGTTATACATCAATTGATATATGAAAAAGAACAATAAACCATTTTCACCTTGTTTGCATCGTCAAAACCCTATATCTTTGTTGTTAATGAGAATGGAATTGACTAGTGGTTTCCTAGAGGAATTGCATAATGTCAAAAATGTTGAGACGTATTTTCATTTAATGTCTCTTTCTGCTTTTCACCAAACCTTACATATAGAACTTGGCTTGCAGGGTGATATTTTCCATGTGAAGTGGTTTTCCAGGTCGATAGATCTTCCATTCTCTATTTTTGATTTACCAAAAGGGTGTAATTCCTCTATTTTGATGAAAGAAAATATTAATATGAGTTTATCGTATTGTTCCATGATCAAAACCCATCTTGTGGTCATTTTGATCCACTTTGTCATAAAAATCACTGGACACTAGAAAATAATTAGTTTATGCATTTCTTTTGTGTTAATGTGCACATAAGATTTTAAGTCCTCAAGTAGATATATCATCTATTAAACAAGTGATTCTATAGAAACAACTTTATATAGTTGCTAATATTGTTGGTGATTACCATGAATCATTGTTTGAATTTATTTGTAAATTAACATCATGATTTTATGTGGCTTCTTTAGGAAAACTTATAGCACAAACCTTCTATAATGCCTTCATTGCACATGAAATTAGGGAAAATATGTGCCTAAATAGATACCTTGTTAATATAATTATTAGACAAGAGTGCTTTATTGCCAATTAGTAACCTTATGTTATTGATTTTTCAATCTTGTACAAAAAAATGCGACATAGAAGGATGTGAATTTTCAATTCAATTGTTGTGTGAATTGTTTAACATTAACATACACATCTAGAGTGTCAAATAATAAGTAATTGTTATATGATTCTACTCAACACAACCTTCTTCTAGAGTGTTATACCTCATGAAACATGTTTTGACTTCTTTGCATGCACATTTCCAATCATTTCTCCAATGCTATTCTAAAGAGACTGGTGGGAGTGTATCCATTGGTTCAATGAATGATCCTATTGAAACACAAACAAACAAATATAAATCAATACCTATAAAGATGCTAGAAAATAATGGAGTAAATTTTCTTCTCATCCTATACTAAACAATCAACTAAACTACGTAACTAGACACACAAAACGTTGAAAAAAGAGAAATTCATTCTTAGAAATAAAGTAATAAGAAGCAAAAAAATTGTAACACAATTGCATCACTCTAGGAAAGCATTCAATACAATGCTAAAAAGTAGTGTAGTGCAAATTCCTAAGAAGACATTTGCAATGTTGCATCATTTGAAACAAAAAAATATGAAAATAATAATCGTTTGCAATTCAAAGCAAATAGAAATGCATGAAAGCAATAAAAGCAATTTAGGTCCACTTAGAAATAATTCAAGACACAAAAACTTATGTATGTGTTATTTTTTAAGGTATGAACTTTCAAAAATACATGTACAACATTGACACTAACATCATACTAATCTTCGCTTCTTTGAATATTGATGAAGGATCAAAAGTCATTGAGAAAATATGTAAACCATGCAAAAATGTTATTTGTAATGAAAAATTGTCTACTTTAGCATCACCTTTTCATATTCACCGCAATAAGAAATTAGCATTTGTGAGGATATTGATCTCTATAGAACAAAGGATAGTATCACCAAGGATGGATTTTTCACAAATAAGGAAACTTGGTTACAAAAATTCTCAAATTTGTTTCACTGGTACAATCATAAATGTCCTTGCATATTTAGACCGAGTGTAAATAACCTTTCCTAGATGTTTTTTTTATTCAATAATAATTGTAATAGTGTTAAAAAGAAATCTGAAATATAAAAAAGAATATTTGTTTGGAAACATGTGATCAAGAAATGTTATGATTGTTCTTAATGACTTGTGCACCACTCCACTTTACAAAAATGAAAGTGTCATTATGAATAATGAATGGAAAGAAACTTCTAATAAAAATATTGAGGATGCTAAAAACTTGTGTAACATAGAACCCCTTCAATATTTTGATGATGCCGAAGATCTAGAACCAATATCTAAAATGATAGTAGATGAAGCTCATGTAATAGATGACTTACCAACAGAATTTTACAAATTGCACCATCTGCATCATTCAAGCCATTGGTAATTTCCCAAGACCACGTTTTTGAAAATATAAAATTCCCTACACAATTTCATGGATGTATTCAACTTGATGACATTGTGAATCATTTCTCTTACTAGCGAATAACACAATGGGATATTTTTTGCATGGTACAAAAGACTTTGTAATACACATTAAAAATATATTTTTCAAAGCAATTTGCATTCTTATATGCCAAATCTTGAATTGTGCCTAGATTTTTGTATAAAAATGAGACATAAAAGGCACGAACTTGGTTGCAAATAATATAAAATACAAAAACAACCTTGACAAAGTATCAAAACCCTTGATTGCATATTCTTACCTCAAAAGAATACGCACTTCACGTGACTATCTTGAAACCATGAAAAAAATGTGTTTGCAGTGCTTGAACAACTTGGTCCTCCTACATTCTTTGTCACTTTTACAAGTGCTAAAAATATTTGGGATTTATTGCGCCATGCACTAGAATAAATAAAAGACAAGCACTCAAACAAACTTGAAGAGATAATTTCTAAAAATACTATATATTCATTGATTATAAATCATCATGTCATTTTTAACTGCTATTATAGATATATATTAACAACTTTCAAAATATTGTTGTTATTAACCAATAGTGAACTATTTGGAGAAATGATAGACTACTTCTTCATTACTTAATTCCAAAATAGAGGCAATGAACATGAACATGGACTACTTTGGATTTGAGATGCACCAATTTAGCCAAAAATATAATGAAGAGATTGAACAATTTCTTGATAAAGATATATCTTCTAATTCAACATTGGTTAACAAATATATTTTGAAGATTCAAACTCATCACCACGTTAAAACTTGAAAGATAGATCAATGATCAAATTGTATATTTAATTTCCTACTTCCTCTAATGGATAAAATGTTATAATCCATCCATTATAGCATGATGGAAACATTAGTAATGATAAACAAACAATCTTTTTTCTTTTTGGAAGAAAAAAAATTATCCTAAAAACACTCCTTTCAATATCTTTGTATTCGACTTAAAATTAATTAGAGATTAATACATTTTTATCTTGTATTCCTCTATTTTAGATTAATACATTTTAATCTTGTATTCCTCTCTTTTATCCCTTATACACATGGATAAATGCATTTGCTAAAAAAATTCTATAACTATTGCATGCAAATATAGATGCATGGTTCATATTAGGTGACTACACTATAGAAACATATTACAACTCTTACATGACAGATTTGGATCACACCATGAAAAAATATTTGAAGAAAAACTATGAAGAATGTCTCTACAATAATGATTGAAAATTGGAAGGTATTTGTAAGCTTGGAAATGCACTTCTTAATATGCAACACATGTATAGTCAACAATTTTTCTGCATTGTCCTCTCATTGTCTTTGTATTCTAGCTCTAGGAAAATGATATTCATTAACACAACCCCATTTGACAATAGAACATGTGTTCTCATGAAACCCAGACTCCTATGATAGGAACCTGATGATTTTGAAGACATTATGTGTGCTTTTATTGTTGACAAGTACATTAAGAGATCTTCTAAATTTGAAGATATATACTTATCATAATATGTTTCTCGGTACTCCTGGTCAAATGAAAACCCTAAGAAAATATACAATCCACACATTAGATGATGCATTCGGTACAATGAACACAGAGACATAAATAATTTTTGTAGAGTAAAAATCATGGATGATTTTAGGGGCTACATTTCGCTCATGGGCTAATTTTCCATGGTTTTTCCAAAAACGAGATTCGCTATTTTAAAAATGATTCGCCTAAATTCTATATGATAAAATTAATTTACCTTAAAAATAGCCAAAATTTTATAAAAACTATATAAAATACTTAGAAACTAGAATATTTTTACAAAAATATCACCAAACATTTATAGTTGACATATTAAGGATTAGTAAGATTCGCCAAGGTTTCTACATTTTAAAATAAATTT
>CBVK0103457959.1:0-18402 GCA_900067695.1 Picea abies | reverse complement strand
AGAAATGACAGAATAACAGTAATATATCCAGCATAATCTCCACAATAACATCGAAATGATATAAGAACAACAACAAAAATAACACTTTGATTCAGAAAGCAATGTTCACATGCCTATTCGAGGGAGAAACTTCCAATCGAGCAATGCTCTGTTACAATAATCTCCAAGCTAGCGTTTTCATACCCTCGACCCTTATTTATACTAAATATGTCTATCAAGAGAAGCATCTAGAGGAAGATCCTTCTAGAAGTGGAAGCTTCTATTAGGTCTTCTTACATCCGCCTTATTATATTTTATTGAAAGGCCTTATTAGTATTGACCTTTATTACATCCGAATATATTGATCTACCTAAGTGCGAGTTAGGACCCTAACACATCATGAGTGCATATGATTAAAACGTGTTCATTACAATATTAAATATAGAAGGCTTTATAATTTTGTTTTTTTTCCAAATGTCTAATTTATATATGAGAAATCAATTATAACGTTGTTGTGTTTCTACAAGTTGTTTTTTTCTAAGAGTGATGAACCGTGTCCACTTGGATGGCAAACTGATCCATTCCCAAGAATCATGTGCCAAGTTAAATCTTGTTTTAAATGATTTTTTTTTTATCTTATATTGGTTTACTTTCATGTTTTTGTACACATGCATACTACTCAAAACAACCTTGTGGCACTAACATCCATAATAACAGGACAATCATACCCTCAAGAGGTCATGTGCAATTGTTCAAGGTTTCCCTCTTTTCCCTAGATGGTTAGAAGATTCCTTTATTGCTTAATGATCATGTTTCCTCCCTTGGCCATGTCCAAGGCCCTAAGAGCCAAACCCAATGCTAAAAAATGCTAGTGGTACCTGCATACCTAGTTAGAGGTAAAAGATGCACTAAGTCATTTATGGTAGTTTAAAGTGCCATTCTTGGCCCCAAAACCCTATAAGATTCTTCTAGGTCCTAAATCTTGGGTTTGTTTCCTTGACCATATCCAAGTTCTATAGACTCATACTCAATATTCAAAAACTCATAATTCTAATCATCTCCATCTAGAGACCAATGATACCATTAAGAGGTCCTCTATGGTGGGTCAACATATCATTGACTAACCTAGATGCCTAGAAGCTTCCTTTAGGACCTAAGGATTGGTTTTCCTCTCTCAATCATGTCTAAGGACTCAAGACCCACAACCATTGCAAAAAGTACCCCAACAATGCCCATTGTTGGACATACATTTTGGATGAGAATAACTAAGCTTTGAGAATTCAACCATAGAATAGGAAAGAGTAAAAGGCAGGACTAGAGCATGCAACAATGGTGCATTTTGTAGTGCAAAGGAAGGGAAAGCAACATATTGAAGCTAAAGCAGAAAAAACGGTTATGACCCATTAGGATTTTTGGGGATAAATTATTATTAGGGTTTTTAGCCCTATTTCTATGTATAAATATGTAAAGGGTCAAGAGATATGAGGTTGGATGCTAGGAAGAGATTAGGCTATTGTTGAGAGTAAGAGATTAGGTTGCTCATGATGGATGAGGAGGGTTTATGTAGAGATTGGCTTGCATTGCAGAGTGGCTAGGCGGGTTTGGGGAATACAATATGTTATAACTTTGTAAGCGTAGTGTGTAGGCATGAGGTCATTATTGCACAAAGATTAATATAAGAAGCCAGTCGTTGTGGATGTAGCCTAAGGATTGGGTGAACCATGTTAAAATATTGTGTTTAATGTGTTTGTTGATGTGATTATTTGTGGATGTTATGTTTATGCATTATAGTATAGATATGTTAACATATGATTGATACAAAATAATAATGAATGATTCAGTGGATTGGTTACGTCATGATCTATATTATATTCTTTATGCATACTAGGGTTTAGGGTACTAAATGAATCTTGGATGGGTTAATGATGCACAATTGTTTTGGTAAAAGAAGTGAATTGTTAGTTAATGGAAGCCACACATAGTTTTTTTTTATTGATGAAAGAATGTTAAATAAGGATAATGCACACATGGTGAATAAGTATTAATCATTATGTTGATATCCTCACATCCTCTCATCCCTGCAAAAACTTGGTTCATATAGCCCCAGTATATGCCTCGAATGAGACTTCACTTGCATGCAGGTGATGCCAAAAGAGTCGGTATATAAATTGTTTTGTTTGTTGAATAACTTGAACCTAGGGTCTTATAACTGCGCACCAACAAATGGTTCCATTGTTGGGACCCAGAATCAGTAATTGGGAATGTTTTGGAGACCGACTAAGAGAGATATCATTGAATGGATGGAAAATAAGGATCTAGAATTTTCCCAAAGAGAGAATGGAAACCCTCCGATCAACAACAAACAATGGTTGCAAAGGTATGTGTACACAGATCTAGATGAGATTTTCTTTGGCAAATTTCTGAATATTTTAGCTGAGTGGTTAGAATGGTTAGTGGAGAATATTGGAAGATACTAAACTATAGCTCTAAGAAACTAGACCCCTGAGCTTGTAAGACAATTGAATTTTGTAAGAAATACTACTTCTCGTGCATTTGATTTCTGGTTGAATAGCATACTAGTGTTATAGGATTAATTGGTAAATGCGGACATAAACAGATCTCCCTAGTTTCACCCTGAAACTAGAACAAAACATAACAGAATATAAGACTTTCCCTAAGTTCTAATTATTGACTTTACTAGTTAACAAGAGATAGACAACATATCATTTAAATGTCGTTTCCTCTTTCCATTTCCATCCTATCTCTGTTCCAATGCTCCAATGAAATTGAACCTGCAAGAGAACACAAGCCAACCATAGTGAAAAGAACAAAATAAACTCAACAAGAACCTATGTATGTGACCAAGGAATCATACAATAAAACAAGATTAGTTTTATGGGAAATAAATATATCACTATATTAAAGATATGAAAAGGAGAATACAATCGAGGCCTTGATGTTGTAAGGTCCCTTCCAATAGTCCCTTGCTTCCCACACACTTCTGATCCATGGATTCTGTGACTATAGATCTGAAAGTAACTCACAATCTATCTTGACAAAGAAAATCTCAAAGCCTCTCTAAACAAGCTAACAATCTCAAGCCAAATTTCCAATCTACAAGCTCAATCTAACTTTCTCCATGAGAAATCCTTTCCTTTTATAAGATAAAGAGGATATGGTGAGGAGGTTAGGATGATCCCCTTAAATCAGAGAAGCGAGTAAGATCCAAACCCATTGGAGGCCACCTCACCAAAAAAACTTCTCCTTCTAGAAGCATTGAGAAGATGCTCATTTTTCCCACGTACGAAAATCGTCGCACCCCTAGAACTAAGTAGAGTGCGACGACATCGCAGGCCAAGTTTAGTACAACATGCAAAGATCCGGGATTGTCGCACCCCTATAAATGGGAAGTGTGGGACGATCCTCCTTACTAGGTTTTTTACAAAGGAAAATACAACTTCATCTCTCAGGAAAAGTTATTCTCCCTTGTTTCCTTAGGAATTCAAGCCACTGATACCTCCTAAGAAAATGGATAGTTTTACATCATTAACGATCATAGGGATGAAGAAAATAATGTGTAACAACTAGAGGGTTATATTATGGAATTTGTAGTAGATTGTACCTAATTGTATAGTGTCGTAGAAAGGGATTTCTTCAAGGGTCAATGCGAAAGGTTTATGAAAGAATTGGGTACCTAGATAAAGATGTTCTTGTGTGACAGATGTGTGATGATGACAGAATCTGATTGCTACAGGGATTCATGCACATAGGGGAACTAGGGGTTGGCTAGTGGATAGTTTAAAGGTAGGAAGGGATGAAAAAAAACTGAATAAGGAAGGGAGGGACTGAGGTTGTAGAGAAATTAAGAAGGTGTATCAAAAGAAGAAGAAGAGCTTGGAGTACTGCACAGTGGAAGAAGATACAAGAGGTTGAAAACTGGGGCTGAGAAAGGAGAGTCATGCAGTGAGTATGAGAGGAGAGAACCGTACACAATAGTCTAGATCATAGAAATATAAGGCATGGAAGGAGAGGGAGAGAATCCTTGGTTCATTCCTATAACAGAAGAGACGTTAGGTCCTACTCAGGCTGGATCCCACATTGAACCCATGACCCTATGTGCATCACCTAGATCTGAGATAATATTTGAATATTTGTCAAAAGAACTTATAGTTAGCAGAGGAAGAAAAAATACTAGTTGTTATTGGACTAATCGGTAGGTGCAGACACTAACATATCTCCCTAGATCCACTTGGATCTAGAACAAAACAAGACAGGACATGACTCTTTCCCTAAGTTACGACCATTGAATTAGCTAGTAAGGAGGAACAAGTGACATACCTTTGTATCGCTTCCTTAAGTCTATGTTTCCCCTGCTTCATTCCGATTCTCTCGTGAGGCCAATACCAAGACAACACAAACCAACCAAAGTGAAGATAGAAAAATGTATTCAATCATCAACTTATGCATATGTTCAAGGAATTACAAAATAAAGTAAGAATGACTTTATGGGAAAAGGACATGTTGCTGTATCATATTAATTGAAAGTAGAATATACAACCTGATTTCCTTGATCTCGCAAGATTCCTTTCGGTGAATCTTGGTTCCAACACACACACTTGTTCTGTACTTGCATGAAGAAGATCCAATTCCTCTTGATAGACCTACTAGAGTCTCCAAACTTCTATTCAAGAAGGGTTCTTCACACAATTCCTTCACCAATTCTTCAATTAATCTTGCTTAACCTTTTCCATGAGAATTATTTCAATATATAGGAGAGGATGAGATGGTTACATGGATGAGAATGATCCCACCAAATCAGAGAAACAAATAAAATGACAACCATATGAATGCCAACTCATTTTCTAGAAGATTCCCTTCTAGAACCCTCGAGACTTCTTTTCTTTTACAAGCTTAAAAACAAGTTCACACCCTGTGTATAGAGCAACCTATGAGAAGTTCACACCCTAGATGAAGGTGGCCTGTGAGAATGGGTCATTCTCGCACCCTAGGCCATATGCAGCCTACGAACTCACTTTGAAAATATGTTTTCTAGAAGGAGATAAATGCCACTTTTCTAAGGAGAAAGTTCTTGTTGGGAACCCGAGTACACCATTGTTAATACATCACCAAGATGACCAAAATCATGTGTAATAGAATTCCCCCCAAAGTATAAGGCCAGAATCAGTGACAGCCAAAATACTTTGTAAACTATGTGTGTATGTCAGAAACCAGGAGCACACCTAATCAGAAACCTGCAAACAACCAAGCATCTGCAGAATATCATACTAGTTCTGAGGTAGGCATTCCCATACTCAGATCACAGACATATGACATCATAAACATAGATCATGGCCACCAATCATACACCGTGGATCCATGCCGTCAAAATATCGCATAGCCACCAAGAATACACTGTGGATCCATGCAAGAAGATTCAAATTAAGACGACATAGCCACGAGACATACAAAGTGGATCTATGTGTCAGCAAATTATACATATTCCATCGCAGCCTGGATCAAAGAGATGAGACCCAGGGTCTTCAATCTCGTCACCTGAAAGTACGAATCTAACCATGTGATTACATGTGTTGAAGTCAAACATGGTAGAAACCACTTGATTACCGGTCATTGATGAAACCATTAACAAGTGTGAGGGAAAACACCTTTAATGTCAATGACTCCCAAGGTACACTAGTACAATCCACCGAATGTGAATAAATGATTTGAGGTCAAACATTCGACGAAATCTCCTGATCAAGGGTCAATAATGAAAACCCACTGTCAAAAGTGAGGAAACCTGCCATTGATGCATGCAAGTTCCAGGGCACCAAATAATTTCTAAGTCTTGTTTCCGGATAATGAGCTAGAGTCAATGGAACAAAACTCGTCACAGGAGGGCCTTGACATATCCCCCATCTATGACATGAAATGATTAAAAAATTTTGAAGGAAAAATAGAGTATGATGTAAGTTGAACTCGACACAGGGAAGGCCGACATGGAGAGAATGGACAACTACGGATGGCTAACTCAATAGAGGTTTCAAATGAACTTTTCTTGAACATATGAATGACACGACCAATGATTTGGCAGCACAGACTCAGAGACGACTCAGGATATGACCTTGTAGCAAGTCGAATGAAAGATAAATGGATTTCCCAAACCGGCTTCAGATAATGAATAAGGGAGTGTCATGTTCAAGAGAGACACTTACTGCCAATAATATGAATACGAAAACATATCCCTTTCCCAAATTTTCCCCCACCATTTCTGGTGAGTACCTCTTTATTTTTATGCAAGCTTGAGGAGGATAACATATGCTTGTTGATGTAAGATCATCCTTTGGATGAGTCCTTCGGAGCATGCTTAACGAACCTTAGGAAGGAGTGGTTCGGTCCCATGACGGGTCTTTCGATGTTTGTTTAACGAGTCCAAAGATAAAAAAACTCGAGTGTTTTTCATGATTTATAGAGTCTGGAAAGACACTCAAAAGAGAACTCTCTCAGTTCCTTTTTCATAAAATAGTCTGATGAGACCGAAAAAGAGATAAATTACCGCCCAAAAGATTTTTTCTTCAAATACTTTAACGAGCGTGAAAATAGCAAGATCGCTCGGCAATGTTTTCATGTTTAGAGAATCTGAAAAGAGCTTAAAGAGGACTCTAGGGGGTTCCTTTTTCGTATAACCTTGTTGAGCCTGAAAAAGTGATAAAAGTGTGCTCGATTATGTTCTCATGTATTTTCAAGCGTGAGAATGAACAAAGACCAAGCTCGAGGTTTTGTCTAAAAACCATAAAAAAAACAACTTAAGCATGCGATGAAAAAGAGAAAAATATCTGTATCCCTGCATATGGACATCGAAGTCGTCTTGTCTACAAAAATTTGCACTCATAGGGGTATTAGGCATTAGGAATTAGGTTTGATAAAATAAAACAATTATAAAAACCAACAAAAATAGTAAAAAGTAAGTATAAGTGGGTAAAATTTCTTTTACCATAGTCATTGTAACTTTGCCAAGATTTTAGCCCCAAAACCCCTCTTTGGCCCTTGAATTTTTGTGCTCGATTGCGGAAGGTATGAATAGCCATTTGGTGAATCGTCTCCAACAGTGAGGTAAGCTCCTTGTCTTCTATATTTTCATGGTTCAATTTTTTTTTTTCATTGGTAAATTTCAAGTTTTTAAGCTTGTTTTAGGGATAAAATTTGCGCTCAGGCATTCTCACAGGCTAGCCACATGGGACCTGTGAGAATGAATTATTCTTGCAGGTGGCCCCAAAGGCACCTGCGAGAACCTTGCACTATGCTAAAGGGTCACCTACGAGAACCGCAAAATGAAAATTTTCTTTGATGTTTGCTTAATGAAAAATGTACTAAGGCTTGAAGAGAGTTGTTGACCTTCTTCTTATGGTTCTTGTGCAGGAATTTGGCCATCAACATGGTTATAGAATGGCATGAAAGAGAGCATGAAGAATATGATGCTATTTCCACGAATAACACGGGCACCATTTCCGCTTTGCGAGAATGTGGTCTCCTGAAATTCTTTCGGATCCCGAGTATGAGGGCCCAAGTCAGGCGGTCGGAGTACCTCATTCATATGTGGGACGTGGACCAACAAGTATTCCACATATGGGTCCACACATTGTCCTTAGATATCGAGGACATTTATTTCCTGACAAAACTGTCACGGTGTGGGTACCACTCTAGCTTGACTAGTAGCCGAGGTGGTGGGCTTCCTATGAGTGAATATTGTCGTCAGTACTGTGTTCCAGAGGCGGAAAGAAGAAAAGGAAAAGTGGCCATTTGGGGGGTCTAGTATTTGACCCTTCACACTATCTTGTTCACCATTGCTCATATGGATAGGAGCACTGCTCCACACATGGCTCTCTAGAGCTATTTTCAGTACGCCATAGAGTGTACTGAGCCTCGAGTCTTTAAATGGTCAGATGCAGTCCTTCGTAGCGTGAAGAGGCATTTGACTAAATGTAGGAGAGGTGACCTGAAGAAATTTGGGTACGGGTCATTGTTGGTGTCCTTCTTTCTTGATAGGGTTCCCTTGCTAAGGTTGCAGGTTGAGTGGGGTTTACTAGCTCCAGAGGATCCAAGGATTCTGAGGTGGTGTAACCTCATGGCCTGACATGTAGCTGGACCAATCATCAAATACAATGATTCCTTCTTTGACTGGTTGCGACCACAGATGTTGATGGTCGATGATTATTCCTATGCTAAGTTGGACTTCCGAGGGGATCCAGACTTGGCCCTACCTGAGGACGCTCAGTGGGGAGATCTAGGTAAGAAGTACACATTTTTTACTTTTAAGTGTTTTTGTGAATTTTATCATATGCAAATGTTTTTATGTTTGTCCAAGGTCTAATTACAAAAATTCCTTTTTGATGACACAGACGTGGGGCCAATTTGACCTCCGGGTACTTCTTCTATTTAGTGACGAGGAGAGGTGGCTCCAGTGCCACGATGGGACGCTGAAGATTATGAGGCAGTGGAACAAAACTTAGAGGGTTTGACTGTAGACATTCCAGACATGCCTCTTGGAGTGGTCCCACGACGTTATCAGCGTCATACGGTGGGGGTGTCAGAGTCTATTGGTTGACTTCTTCGTAGAGTTTCCTGGGTAGTCATGTGTTACCGTGAACGTCATCCATGACGTCACTTTGTAGAAGCTATGAGATTGAGATTTTGAAATTTTGGTCCTTTGACATAACGTTTTTGTAAAAAACTTTTTGATCGTTATATATACATATGTCTTCTACCGGCATATCTTGTGTTGTGTGATACTTATGATGTGATTGATTTATAAATGACCCAAATGTATTTCTAATACATAGTTAGCTAATGCATTAGTTAATCTATTTAGACATCTGGGAATATGTTGATACTCAATATAATCAAAATAACGTTCCAAGAGGCGAATTCGCAAATATACCCATAACAAAGTAGGACTTCGACTAGCATAGACATTAATTAACTGTAGTACTATGAGTTACGAATCGAGTCTCACAACCAAGTGATGGATACCGAGTGAGATAGCATCAATCAACAATTCGATAACGACGCTATACTCTGCAATATTGTTGGTTGCACGGCCGAGGCACACACCTCATAGAGTGATAAGTTCGTTTGTAGGGGCGTAAATTGCCCATGCAGTAGAAGCAAGGTTCTGAGTACTACGGCTAGTGCCATCCACGAAGCCAATGTGGGGTAGCAAAGACTCCAACATATGGAAAACAAACACAACGTAATATAAGGGCAGAGACTAGATAACGAAAAAGCATACTACAGTAACACACAAGAAGTATGATACAATAAAATACAAGTACTCATGCATAGGTGATCTTATGCATAGTACTTCTTTAAGTACAACCCATTTTTGGGTTCACTCAAAGGGATACCATCATAATATACTAACTCGCAAGATCCTTTATCCAAAACCCATCTAACGATATAAAGACCTCGCCACATGGCTTCGAATTTTCCATCTCCTAGCATATCTCGATCTTGTTCGTAGAGGAGAACCAGATCTCCTTCGGAGAAAATGTGAGGCTTGACATGTTTGTCATATTGGGCCTTGACACGTTTCTTCTGGGCTTCTATGACTAGGGTAGCATTGTGTCAAGTTTCATCTAATCGCATGAGATACAATAGACGTTCTTCCTCTACAGAAGTGTTTGGTAGGAGTTTGACGGCTAGTTTTAATTAGGGTATCTCACATTCAATCAGGAGGATGGCTTCTAGACCATAGACTAACCGGAAAGGTGTAAATCCAGTAGTGGACTTAACGAATGTCCCGTAAGCCCACAATGTTGAAAACAACATTGTGTACCAACTTGTTTTGTGAATCCCTATCATTCGTCGAAGCATGGTTATGAGAACTTTATTAATCACTTCGACTTGGTCGTTGGCTTGTGAGTAATAGGGCACTGAGTTTTCATGGCGAAGACCCAACTTTTCAGTAAGTTCGGACATCATGAAGTTTCTAAAGTGGCTACCGTGATCAGTGACGATAGCCTAAGGAACACCAAAACGAGCTATGATGTGATTGAAAATGAATAATGTTGCGGTCTTTCCAGTATTGTCAAATGTCAGCATCGCCTTGGCCCATTTCATAAAATAATCTACGGCTACAATAATGTATCCATGCCCGTCGTCCGAGTGGGGGTGACATTCCATGAAATCGATACCCCATTTCGCAAAGGGACCAATGGAGACCATAGGGTGAAGAGGAGCAGGATGTGATCGTATCTTATGATTATAGGTCTGGCAAGCGTGGCATTTTTGGACGGAGATTATGAAATCATTAAATAAAGAATGCCAAAAATACCTTGCTCATAAGATCTTCTAGGTAGTAGCATACCCAGACATATGACCACCACAGGCTCTAGAATGGCAGTCATTTAAGGCTTTCTCGGCTTCGTCGAACGTGAGGCATCGTTGAAAAACTAAGTCAATCCCACGGCGATAAAGAGTATCCTCGAGGATAATATATTGACGGGCTTGGTAGCGCATTCGACGTTGGTCGGTACTATACAAATTGGGTCGGAAAGTCTAGGTTTGGAGATATATGATGATATCGCCATACCAAAGATCATCAAAACTAATTAGGAAAAGGGATTCATCAGGTAATGAATTAGCTGCTACATTTTTCGTTTCAGAGTAGGGAAAGTCGCATATCAACTCGACAAACACTAAGGACTTATTGGACTTAGCTCGTTCGAATTCCAAGTCAAACTCCTGGAGTATCACGATCTATTTGTAGTATTTTCCCCCTAGCAATTGACATGTGAGAATGTGTTGCATAGGGTTGCAGTTAGACATTACCGTAGTCTTGTGAGAGAGGATATAGTGATGGAAACGTTGAACTGCTTGGACGGCTTCCAAGGCCAGTTTTTCGACATGTAAAAACTTGGTTTCGGTAGGCGTTAGACTTCGACTCAAGTAATAGATAACATGTTCATCATGAGAATCATCCTCTTGAATGAGAACCATAGCGATGGTGTAATCCGAGGCCACGAGGTAGAGGAAATAATTGCAACTATAATCGGGGGGGAAGGGAAGTGAAGCACTTGTCAGGGACAGTTTCAAAGCTTCGAAGGCTTTGTTTGTGATGGTATCCCATACGAACTCAGACCCATTTTTGAGTAGTCGCGTAAATCCAAGAGTTATCTCGGCATAGTTTGGGATGAAACGACAAAGAAAGTTTGCTTTCCCTTGCAAACTTTGTAAATGACGAAGTGTAGAAGGAGGAGGGAGATTGAGAATCACCTCAACCTTTAAAGGATCTACCCTGATCCCTTGATGTGAAAAAATAAAGCCTAGAAGTCGGCTAGATTCTACGTAGAAAACACATTTGTGAGGATTCAAGTGTATATGGTAAAACCAAAAGTAGAGGAAAATGGCTTGGAGGTGGATTGGATGATCAACCCGATGCATGGAATGAGCGGGTAAGTCATCAAGATACGGCTGCACGATGTGCTTGATATCATGGAGGGAATAAGACATAGCACGCTGAAAAGTTGTGTCAGCGTTCTTTAGACTGAATGGAAGTTTCCGATAGGCAAAAGTGACCCAAGGACAAATGAAAGCGGTTTTGTGTTGATCCTCGGGAACAATATTGATTTGATTATATCTAGAGAAACCATCCATCAGTGAGAATATTTCGCTTCCGGTGCAATCATCGACAATCTGATCAACGAAAAGGATAGGAAAGTTTTCTTTAGGACAAGCTTTGTTAATATCCCTATAATCGACACATATGCGGATTGTGCCTTGTTTCTTGTCGACTGGGACAAGATTGGAAACCCATTCAGTGAGGACCACCAGGTAAATAAAGCCGGCTTTGAGAAGTTTCTCGACTTCAAGCTTAACAACAGCTGCTTTACGTGGGTGAACTGGACGAAGGCGTTGCTGGACGGGTTTAGCATCTGGGTATGTCTTAATCTCATGTATCACAATGTCGGGATCGATACCCGACATTTGTTCATAGCTCCAAGCGAAGACGTCACGAAATTCTTTGAAAAGTGGCTTGTAAGTGACGATTTCATCAGGGGAACACGAAGCTATGATATGCACATTTTCGACAATTCCAAGTTTGATGGATATGTCGAGGGGAGTAGTGGGTGGGATATTTCTTAAGTTCCCTTCGGAAAACACATCATGTGTGGACTCGGGAATGGTTGAAATGACAACAACGGTCGATGGGGTCGAGATCCGTTGGTAGCTCTCAATGGTGTGTTGTTCTAGGAAGAGAATAGAACAGTGATGTCCATCATTCCAAGGGGTGTCTTCCATGACAGACATAATCTTCTCGTCCATGGGAAAAATGATGTGGAAAGGATTTGGAGATAAATCACCAAGAGAGGGGGTAGAATGGGTTGCCGATTGAATGGCCTGATAGGTGGATTCGACCGGACTTAAAGGCATTTCGTCGTCATAACGAAGATGATCATCGGGGTCGGGTACCATCCATGGGTCATGAGATGCAAGGGTTTCATGAATCGAGGTGGAGATCATGTTGATTGAAGTGACATATGTGTGTGGAACATCGGGTGGTGGAAAGGGGAAGGTACCCATTAACGAAGAGTCTTTGAGAAGACCTACACTGACGTTTTTGTAACCCGGTGGGGTTTTGGCGATGAACGATATGTTGCCAATATGCGTATCCAAGTTAATGAAGGCTAATTGGTCAACGGTAATTACCTTTCCTTGATGTGAGAAATGTACAACATGAAAAAGAGTGGACACAACTGTGCGCATGGAATCGATCTAGCTACGGCCAAGTAGAAGATTGTAATCGAGAGGAGTGTCAAAGATTCCACTTCGACTTCCACCGTTTTGCCTTCTAGTGTGATTGACAATGAAGGAAGGACACCATAAGGCTTAAAACAGAAGCCATTGAAGGCTTTGAGTGTGTTATGGGATTCAGTCAAAGAGGGAGAGTCAATGGCTTTCCAGCAGGTAATGGACATGACACACATCGAGGCACCCTCGTCGATAACGGTTCTACAAATGTTTTTGTCGGAGACAATCACTTGGATTTGGAATGTGAGTTGAGGGGGTAACCTTGGAATGTGATCTTCCAAGTCAAAAATTATTAAATTCATGTCTGTCAGGTCGATTCCATCGATAGCTTCCAACAGTGCCTTCCGTTGTGTGGGACAACTTTGAAGGACTTCGAGGGCTGACATCGCGGAAGGTGCTTGGGCCATATCTTCAACAATGTTGTAGTTCTGGGTAGCATGAGCATGAGTATTGAAAGCCAATTTCCAAACGATGCCCTTTGGAGGAGGGTGAAGAACTATGTCAAGGCTCGTTCATTTAAGATGAAGAGGATCGTTGGTAGGTGGAGTCGTGGGAGAGGGTTGGACCAATGAAGGAGGAATAAAATCAACCTTCTCTTTAGAGGGAGAATAATCTTTGGCTCGAGTGGTAAGTGCGATGTCATTCTTCTTTGATTCACCAGTACACATTAATACATAGGATGTAGTGGAAGGGGAAGGTTGGTCATGAACGACCAATTGGGCCTGTTGTTGAGAGGGGAAGGGTTGGGACAAAATGTTCAGAGTGGGTGGTTTCAGGGCCGCTTGAAGGAACTTAGTAACCTCGGTGCATCGTGGACAATCCTTCGTCTAGTGATCATCACCACAGATAAGACAAGGGTATCGAGGTTTTCTCTTATCCCTATCATCAATAGGTGGAGTTTTGGCTCTCTCTACTTGCGAAGTATTTTTTTCCTCCTTATTCTTACCCTTTCCCTTTCTGGATTTTTTTTTACCGGCTGGGGTAGATTGAACTGCATTTACCTCAGAAGTCTTGTCGGTGGGAGGGGTAGGAGACGAAGCATTTTGAACATTAGAAGACGTGGGTTTGGGGTTGTTGCTCGAGGAAGAATTTGGTTGGGCACGGAAAGTGCCAATCACATCGTCGGCTGCATGAGAAGTAGTTGGAGTAGTTGAAGTGGCAGAAGTGGAAGGACGAGGTGCATCAGGGAGTAAGTTTTAAAGAGTACCTGTTTGTGAATAAATGAGGTCAAGGTATTGAGCATGACTTATGGCCTGTTCTTCCATGAAAACTCCACCCATGGAGATGTCACAACCGATGTCATTCACAAATGATTTCGTGAACCACTCTGCCAGCAACTGATCAGGAAGTTTGAGTTTGATGAGACGTCGTCTCCGTCGCCACTAATGAATGTGATCAGATATATGAGTGGCTTTGTTTTGTTTGAAAGAACTCAAAATCTCGGTCCATGTTTAGTAACGGATAGGTAACTGGTAGTGGGTGAGTAAAGCCATAGCTAGGGTGTTGAAGTTGGTGAAGAAACCTCATGGTAATTATGTATACCACTTCGCAGCAGAACCTATGAGATTTCATTGAAAAAGACATAAACTTATAGAGTCATCCATCAAGGAGTTGGATGAGCACCAAAGGTGAAAAGTCACGACGTGATTGTTCGGGTCCCTTCTTGCTTTTCCATCGAATTTAGGGATGTCAAACAATAGCTTGGCTGGTATAGCGGGCCATTGGGGAGAGTGACGGATTGGATCGCTTAAAATCCTCGACAGATCCAGAAGATCCAAAGTGGCTAAGAACGGTAACTGTCTATTCACATGCGGGTACTGGTGGCTTTGGAGAGGGAGTCCCATCGACAAACCAGTGGGACCATAAGTAGTCTGCATATAATGCAAATACCCAGGTAGATTCGGTGGTTGTTGTGGAGGAAAGTAGCTCATGGGATTGTATCCTTGAACTGGGACATGAGTTTGAGCATTTGATTCCCAAATAGGATTGAACATACCTGGATATGGTTGTCCTATACTAGTGGGTAGAACGGAGGTAACTTGAGGTTGTTTCCCCCCAGTCAATTGAGGATTAAGTTGTATTAGATGATTCCAATACTAGGCCAAGGGTGGAGGTATCTTTTTTCCATAGGGTGGGGTTGGTGGGGTTTGTCTTCCAATTGGGGGTCGTGTTCCAATAGGAATTTTCCCTACAAGGGGGGATTGAGTCAAACTTCCTTGGTGAAATTGTCCACCAATAGGAATCTGGTAATTTGGTGTGAACAACAGAATGGTGCCACTAGGATTGATGCCACCGATAGAGAATGGAAAAGGTCCTCCGAAAGGGGGTTGAGGAAGTGTTGGAATGAAACTGGGAGGAGAGTTCCCAGAAGAAGAGGGACCACAAGGAGTTCTGGATGGGGTTTGTGTAGGAGTGGAAATAGAAGCATTCAATGCATGGTATCCCGTTGGAAGTGTCAGGGTGACACTGGGTGAAAGAGGTGTGCTAATGGGGGCTTGACTAGCCGTGGTAATCCCGGTGTGAATACTCATAGTATCTGTGTAATGGACCATTTGTAAAGGGAGAGTCAAGATGTGGTCGACTCGCCGAGTGTCTGTTCCAGGAAAATAATATGAAGTGGTAAAAGGTACTATGTCTGGGTCAGAGGTTTCAGGGAATGCATGTGAGACGATGATATCAACACTTGCTCCTGAACCAAAGATATCCCATCTAAAAACGCCAATAGTCAAAAAAATATCTTGGCCCTCAGGTCCTGGAAAAGGTCCATTTGGTGACCCATAAGACAAAACAAATAAGTCTCCAGAAGAATTCACTCGCATAATATGTCTCTTAGAATCAGGGTGATGTTGAAAGTCCTCTTGAGAATTGGTAATTCGGAACCGTTCTAGAGAGTCGGTTCTTTCTACTTGTGGAGTGCTGACGTCTTGGACTTCACTCTGTTGAGGAGAGCCCTCTGATGAGATTGTAGGAAAGGGTTGAGAACCTTCTAGACTTTCTGGGGGTATGCCCTTCATTCTACGTGAATGACGTGGAGGGTCTATTGTGAACGAGTTACAAATTTACGACAAAAATCTTGTGGTCAACTTGGGTAAACAAACAACATGCGCTAGTAAAAATTCTAGGAAACAACACCAAGCAAACAAGACCTTCTAATTCCGAAGTTACTAGTTGGTGATGAAATCTAATGTCACAACAATGAGACGAGAAGGGGCTAGGCTAGGGTGGAAAAGTTACGTTGATGACCTGCTTAACAAACTTACACCTTGGTGCAATCTCCCACACATAATCATGGGTATACCCTCCAAGGATCCCGAGTGATTTTGGCCAACGTTGATTCCAGGTACCATGAAGACTTGCCCCTTCACAATCACCTTGTGTAAGACCCTAAGAAGATAAGATGCTAAGGTTACCACCGACAACAATAAATCTTGGGGGGACAGTCGATAGTCCGATCCACACGCAAGGGAAGGGTGTCTAGCCCGAAATCAACTTGAGAGGATTCCACTCATCATTGTGGGTATACCTCCAAGTGACCCCCGTAATACATGCAATATCTACACCGATATCAATGAAGCAGGGTGAGTAACTCTGTCAATATCAATGTGACCTCAGGTTTGACCCTTGTGTGAGAAGGGCTTCCCAGGACAAAATGTTGCAAATGGAATTTGACACTCCTTAACACAAGATGCTATTGTGTGTTTTGTTCTTTGGAGAGTGTATCTCTCTGCCTATTCCAAATCTCTAGCCTAGCTAATTGTTGGTGTAATAGAGTCCTAGAAAAGAGTTACTAGTTAAATTTTAAAATTGCGCAATATTATTAAGGGTTGTTGTTACTCAAAGGAAACGGAGATGAAGTCGATGTTGTGTGAGACTCTGACCCAAAAATGCATAGATAGGAATGAAAGATATCAATTTTTGTTCGATGAATCATATGTACAGGAGGGAAAGAGAAATTTTCTGGAACAATCTTGAACTACGATATGCAAGCTCCTTTAAAATTAAATATCAACGAATCATGTAACAATGGAAATTCTCTATCTGTTCTATTTCAATAATTGATTTCCAATATTTTCAAAATGAAAATGCTTTTAAAAAGAAAAATGTTTTTTACTTTGCAAAAAGAACCACACCATGGTGGTGAAAGTAAGGAAAACCAATAACTAACGAAAAGCCACAAACAAAACCCAAACCAATCTTTCAATGAAGACAAAAATGACAAGCAGACAAGACTAGCCTTTTCCACTGCATTAGAACAATGATTTTCCAAGTAATGAGAAAATGAGAAAGACAAACAATCCCAACTTTCAAACTGATCACTGGCTCCTAACCAAACAAGTACTAAGATTCCAGGATCAGAGATTATATCCTTGCTAAGAAAAGTCAGGAGACGAGAGTTGAGAAAAAGATGGACAAGAAGAGCCTTTGATTTATGAAGACTGATCGTGCACAAAATCCGAAGTCAAGAAACAATCAACCAATGGTCCAATAAGTTCTTTTCAGACACACATACAGATCTGGGCATCTGAGCATGCAAAAACCTTAATTCCAAAAATTTTAAAAATGGGTTTGCAGGTTATCAGTAATGTATAGTGCGAGAATGGAACATTCTTGAAAGATGGCCTCAAGAAGAGTGGGATAATATCGCACTGGACTGAAAGGCAGAGTGCGAACTCAAGGGGTTCTCGCAGGCCACAGAGGGGTTCAGTGAGAGAAGCCCTCAAACTAGGCAAAATTTTGGAAAAAGACAAAAATTTTGAAGGGACTTCTGGACCCAGAGAGTCTATCAGGGTCTCCTGAAGAATCAGAGACTTATAGAAATGAAGAAATGTAAGTCAAGAGAAAATGGCCAAGGAAAAACACCAAAAACCACTAAAAAATGGGTTGCATCCCCAGTGGAGTCGCCAATTTTGTTATTGGAGTAATCAGTAGGTGCAGACACTGTTACACATTATTTTCGTCATCCCTATGACCGTTAATGATGTAAACCTATCTTTTGCCTTTAGAGGGGTCAGTGGCCTGAGTTCCTGAAGAAGGAAGGCAAAAGAACTTTTCCTGAGAAAAGAGGTTGCATTCTCCTTTGTAAAAACCCTATAAAAAAGGAAGTTTGCAGGTTGCTATATAGGCAGGGTGTGAGAATTCCTGATTCTCACAGGTTGCACCATAGATGGGTTGCGAGAGGTTCACAGGTTACTCTATAGGCAGGGTGCGAGAATGCTTATACGTGGGAAAAATGAGTGTTTTATCGAATCTTCTAGAAGGAGAAACTTCCATGGTGAGGTGGCATTCGAATGGTTTGGATATTACTTGCTTTCATGATTTAGTGGGATCATCCTAACCTCCTCACCTTATCCTCTTCATCTTATAAAAGGAGAGGAGATCTCATGGAGAAAGTTAGCTTGGAGCTTTGTAGATTTTGGAGCTTGGATTGGGCTAAGTTGGGTTTGGCTTGGAATTATTAGCTTGGTTAGAGTGGTTTTGAGTTTTTCCTTTGTCAAGATAGATTGTGAATACTATCAGATCTATGCTCTCAGAATTATTGGAGTGAAAGTGTGTGGGGAACGAAGGACATTTGGAAGGGACCTTACGACATCAAGGTCATGGTTGTAATCTCTCTTT
>CBVK0103457941.1:0-16534 GCA_900067695.1 Picea abies | reverse complement strand
GGGCATTTTGTTGATAAGAGAACAACACATAAAATTCTCAGGATGGGGTACTATTGGCCCTCACTCTTCAAAGATACAAAGAAATATGTCTGGGCCTGTGATAGCTGCCAAAGAATAGGCCAACCTAATCATAGAGATGAAATGCCATTAAACCCCCAGATAGTAATTGAACCATTTGAAAGATGGTCCTTAGACTTTATAGGACCCATTAACCCCCCATCTAATCAAAAAGTTTACATAATGGTCTGCACAGACTACATGACTAAATGGGTGGAAGCCAAAGAACTCCACAGAGCAACCAAAGAAGCAGTTATAAATTTCTTATTTAAAGACATCTTCATTAGATTTGGAGTGCCAAGAGAATTAGTTACAGATGGAGGACCCCCTTTAACTTCTCATGGTTTCAAACCCACCCTTCAAAAATATCATATTCAACATAGAATGACTACAGCATACCACCCCCAAGCCAATGGACAGGTGGAAAGCAAAAAAAAAGTAATAGAAGCCATTCTCACAAAAAAAGTGAAGGAAAACAAAAAGGATTGGTCCTACAGGATCCCTGAAGCATTATGGGCCTACAGAACTACCTGGAGAAACACTACAGGATTTTCTCCCTATGAATTAATCTATGGAAAGAGTGTTGTCTTTCCTGTGGAATTTGAAATAAAAACCTTAAGGACTACTTTAGCTATCAACCTTGAATTGACCGATGCACAGACAACCAGGATGCACCAGCTTAATGAATTGGATGAGAAAAGACTAGATGCCATTCATCAAACAACTATAATCCAACAGCAAAGATCAAAATGGCATGACAAAACTATCAAGAATAAGCAGTTCCAAAAAGGTAATTGGGCCCTACTGTATGACTCTCGGTTCAAAGAATTTCAAGGGAAACTGCGTACAACATGGCTTGGACCTTACGAAGTAGACACTATTTTCCCCAATGGAATAGTAAGGCTCCTCACAATCGATGACTCCAAAACACTGTTACTTGTAAATGGTCATCGGCTCCGTCTGTACAAGCGCCCTATTTCCAAAGAAGATTTTAAGGCCACATGTGTGGTAGACTCCCATTATCTCTTTTTAGAGGGGGCTTCTACCCCTCATTGCAATTAATTCTTTTTAAGTTAATTTCTTTTAGTATTAGACTAGATTTTATTTGCTAATAATCCCTGTCAAGAAATACCATGTTATAATCAATTTTTACAGATTCCCAATCAAAGCACAGACCACTAGCAAAGGACGATCCTACTTCACAAAGAGACAAGCTTTCCCATTGTTGAAACACCACTGTCAGCAACTCTTTGCTCTTTCTTCATTGCTGAAACACCTCTATTCAACACCTTTTGACTTTCCCCATTGTTGAAACACCACTTTCCCTTATCACTGTCCAACAACCTTTCACCATTGATGAAACACCATTCACAACAACTTTTCTCCCTCTCCCTATTGCCAAAACACTATAGTATGACAATTCTTCACATTTTCTCATCAATGAAACAACATCGTCCAGCAATTGTTTCGCCAGATTTTTCTCATTGTTGAAACACCACTGCTCAGCACTTTTTGACTTTCCCCATTGCTGAAACACCACTTTCCCCTATCACTATCTAACAACCTTTCACCATTGCTGAAACACCATTCACAACAACTTTTCGCCTTCTCCCTATTGCTGAAACACCATTGACAACAAACTTCCCCCATTGCTGAAACACCATTGTTCAACAGTTCTTCACATTTCCTCATCGACAAAACTAACACCGTCCAACAATTGTTTCACCCCGTTCTTTTCTGTTGCTGAAACACCAACTTTTCAACATCATCCGTCAGCAATCTTTTGTGCTCTCATACTACATTTCGTCCTTCCAGTCAACAAATCCTTGATACAATTCATCCAACAAATCAAAATTCTCCGCCATGACTACTGCAGAACTATCATGAATAGGCATTATATTTTGTTTGCAGCACAAATCAGAAGGTAAGGCGAGGTATGTAAATTTTATGTAATATAGTTAAGCTATAGTTAATGAGAAGATTCCAAATCATTATGACCACTTGAGTGAAATCATTATTAGCCGCACTTGACAGGGGGGGAGGACATATCAAACCTTTTTACCATCATTTCACACGAATCCACCACCGTTATTCCTATTTTACTATCCGTTCATTCGTCTCACCACCATTTGCATGCCTTCACTCGAAAAACTTACTCTGCATAGAAGTTGTTACTCAAATATTTGACGTTTGTATTTTACTGAGCTGGTAGCCATGGGAGGCTCTGTTATACGGTACGAACCCGCCACAACAACCCTGTTAGAACTGTATCCAGAATCCTATCAAATTTTTCTACGGGCAAGATGGCTCAGTTATTTTCAGAGACTCCAGGGGTTTGATCAACAACAGGTTCTGCAATTTGCTCAAAATCTCTAGGGAGATCACTCCATTGTTCAAGGGGTTCGAATCTCAGTTACAGAAGAGGATATAGAACAGGTTTCGGGTCTCCCTACCAATGGCACTCGCCTATTCAGCCGCAAACATATCATCCTGAATGCCCAGTGGGACTTCCTCTCGCCAGAAGAACAAATTGAATTCAAAGGCCGGGGTGTCTGACTTAGCTCATTGCCGATCCCATGGCCGGAAGTTGAAAAATTCATCAAACACTACCTTACCTGCGAAGGCCAATACCAGGTAGTCTACCAGCATGATTTTCTTCTGTTGTCTCATTTACAACATAATAGATTGGTGAACATTCCCTATTATCTACTCGGTTGTCTCAAAAACATGTCACACTACTGTAAAAAGGCTAAAGATCCCACCCTTTCACTCACCCATCACCGTCTCATCCAACTGCTTATCCAAAAGATTTTTTCCCAACAAAACCTTCCACTAAACAACCCTCCTATAGACCCCCAAGGAGCCATTGAAATTCCTGAAAATCCTCAGGAACAACAACCACAAAACCCTCCAGAATCTCCAGAAATACCTCACAGCCTTCCTACAGAACCAATTAGTCCAATCAACCCCCCTACCATACCAAGCCCACCCCACACCTTACCAGAATCATCCACTCCTATCCTTCATATTCTTAGAAACGATTCTGAGCCAGACAATTCTCCCTACCCCATCATTGAGGAAACACCCCCGTGAAAACAAAAGCAAATTCCTTTCTTCCCGCCCTTTTTACAAAGAAAACGAACAAGGGCCTCAACAAGGGAAACCACTTCTACCACTGCCATAGACCCCCAACCCATCCTACTAATACCCTATACACCTCCAACCTCCCAAATGCCAGAATCTTTTCCTATTCCACCCACGGGCACTGAAACACAAGAACCAGATGCCCAAGATGTTGCGACATCATCTGTTTCAAATTCAGTAGCAGAAACACAAGAACCAGCTACCCATTCCGTAGCTGAAACACAAAGACCAGCTACCCATTCCGTAGATGAAACACAAAGACCAGCCACCCATTCTGTAGTTGAAACACAAGAACCAGCTACCCATTCTGTAGTTGAAACACAAATACCAGCTCCCCATTCCATAGTTGAAACACAAGAAGAAGCTACCCATTAAGTAGCTGAAACACAAGAACCAGCTACTCATTCAGTGACTGAAACACAAGAACCAGCCATAGCTGTCACACAAGAACCAGCTACAGCTGAAACACAAGAACCAACCGCTGATATTGATACTGAGATGCAGGAATCAGAGGTCCAGGGTGCTACAACATTACTCTCCTTACACCAAGAAGTTGAAAAACAAGAAGCAGTTGTTGATCCTATAGCTGCTCCATAAGAACCAGCTAGTACAGCTATGACTGTTACACAAGAACCAGTCACCCCTCAACCAAAACCAACAATGGACTCTGTCTTAGAAGAAAATGACTTTTTAAATTCTGAACTGGAAGCCTACAAGCAAGAGCTAGCCATGGCAAAGGAAGCCTATGAGAAAGAACTTAATTTGTGCACCCTAGCTCGCACAACGACCATGTCAGAAGAAACTACAACAGAGAATCTATGTAGAGAATATATGTGCTATCAATGTGGGGACATCTACTATCAAGAAGGCTACAAAGTAATGCAAATCCCAATGCCAGGAGCTTCCCCTACTCCTTCAAATTTTGCAGTCAAAGAAGAAGAACCTGATGTTACATAAGAACCAGCTCTAGATGTCACACAAGAACCAGCTACAACTGAAACACAAGAACCAGCAGGACCTCCCAAGACTAAGACTGAGCCCTGCCCTACAACAAATATCAAATTTCAAACCCCTGCTTTTGTTAACAAAATTGTACAAACAGTGCCTATTGAGGAATTTACACCTCCTAGCCAGATCAATATCCACACTTTTGTGGAACAATCTACTCAGACCTTGCCTCACCCCACTACTTGCAACGCTGAAACACAAACTCAGCCATGGGATGAGTAGGCAGTAATACAGAAATGGAAGAAAGAGTATGCTGCTACACAAGCCAAAAGCCTGCAAGAGCACAGACAAATCTGGATAAATCATACCTACTCAAATTGGGAAGCTTTAGAGCAGATATGCCAGGAAGCTCGTGCCCTTAAGAAACAAAACAAAGAGTTGAAAGGCAGATTGGCCCTGGTATTTGACTTGGCACAGAAGCTATTGGCTACAAGGAAACCATCCTGCAATTACTCCTTGTTCCTTATGGAACGACTTACATGGTTTCAGATCAAATCAATCACAGAAGGCAGACCCCATGCAGTAATACACCCAACAGATTTTGTCAAAACCTTTGCAGAAGCCTCTGCTAGGGATCAGCACCTCCTCTGTGAGACATACTTTCATAACGAGGCCATCCCCGAGAACAGGCAGTTGAACCTTAACCCTCTTGTTAGGGACATCCAGATTCGGGCATTCACCTCCTTTCTCCACAATCAGATTTTGTGGTAGGATGACTTCCTGGCTACCAAGCACAATGAAGATAACAACCTTCTCTGGATAAGACCAGAACCATAGAATGCAACCACCTTTGTCATAGAATATTATCAGTTCTTAAAGAAACTAGGGATGACTGAACATGTTCAACAACTACAATCATCAGTGCTTCAGGATTGTCAGTGCTTCATCAGATCCACAGAGATTGCTGCCCTCCAGGAAAACAACTTGTTTTGGCAGCAATCCACTGAAAAAAGACAGGAACACAATCCTTTTAGCCCTACTAACCTCGAGATGGCAATCTCCATAGTACCTAACTACATCTAGTGTGTTCAGCAATGTGCTGAAAGCTAGATAGGGTACCGATTTTATTTTCCTATCCTCTGGTTGCCAATAGAGAGATATCAAATCCATTATAAGTTTCCTAAGAAGACAAAAAAAGTAGCTTGGAAAAGGTTACAATGGGTCCAAGGGTTCAGAGCACCAACAGACAGTACCTCCCACAACTACTGCTTGAGTAACTTGCATGCTCAGAGTCGGTATTCAGACTCTGATTCAGAGTGAAGTTGCCTGAGGACATGAGACATTTTAAGTTGGGGGCGATGTTAGGACCACACAATGTACCTTTTTTAACATACTTTTTGCCACCATTACACTCTTATTCACTCACATTTAAACTCATATTATCACTTTATCCTATCTTTCCAAAGGTATATAACGTCTCTTCTCTTTACTATACGTTTAATCTGTTTTGCATATTTTTCACATCACTCTCGTACTTAACCTGAAACAGTTCAAACTGTAGATTAGCATTTGAGGCCTATTGTTGAAACAACAACTCATAGAAGCTGTTACATAGTCCATGGTCGACGATGCTAAAACACAGAGGAAGCCGTTACACAGTTCAGATCAATGATGCTGAGGAAGCTGTTACACATAAGTTGTTACATAGTTCATGATCAATGATGCTGAGGAAGCTGTTACACAGTCCATGGCCGACGATGCTAAAACACAGAAGATGCTACACAGTCCATGGTCAACGATGTTGAAACACATAGGAAGCCGTTACACAGTCCGCGGTCAAAAACAACTCACACAGATTGACTACAACAGCTGCACCGTGAGCCAAGCACCAACCATCGTTGCTACCTGAGAAGTGCTGAAATAGTCAGAACGCAAATCCCATGGCTGAAACAACCCACGATTTTCTATGTCGAAATAGCATACAACAACAGAAACAAGGAAAAGTTGTTACTCCAACCGTAACAACAACACCTCACTCAGCACTCGTAATAGAATTATGTTGCGGGAGACTAGGATATCATATTCCGGTTTAGAAAGTCGATCTGACTAAGAATAGGACTCAGATATACACCTGTAATTTTTGATCAATTGTATCAAAGGGATTCCCTCTTTAAATAAGAGGAAATCATCATTCGAGAGGATCTCTAGAAGAAAGTTTTACAGAGAAGGACGTACTTCATTTTCAGATTGTAATATGATACATTGATAGATGAATAAAAGACTGTTTTGAGCATCTTTCTCTAGCCTCTTCGTTTCCTTCTTCACAAGATTCACCCGTTAGTTTTATAGTGTGTTAGTGTGATTTCTATTTATGCCTTGATTGATTTCTATCTTGCTGAAACACTACTTTAATGAATTATGCTTTGCTGAAACACTACTGAATTCTATCTTGTTAAGAACTCTGTTTTACTGAACGTTACATTGTTTTCATGAAGTTAATGCTTGGGTAACTGTTAATCATTTTAGATAGCAATCTCGTGTGATGAATTTATGAAAGATTGCTAGTCAGAGACTAGTGCTAAAGGTTCTTTCTTTGGGAAGGAAATAGGGTCTTGTTCTCTGTTAGAATTAGTTAGCCTTCAATTATTTCCATGAGTGTGCTAATCAGAGATTGGTGCTGAAGGTTCCTGCTTTGGGAAGGGAATAGGGTCCTATTCTCTGTTAGAATTAGTGAGCCTTCAATTATTTCCATGAGTGTGCTAATCAGAGACTGGTGCTGAAGGTTCCTACTTTGGGAAGGAAATAGGGTCCTGTTCTCTGTTAGAATTAGTTAGCCTTCAATTATTTCCATGAGTGTGCTAATCAGAGACTGGTGCTGAAGGTTCCTGCTTTGGGAAGGAAATAGGGTCATGTTCTCTGTCAAGAATTAGTTAGCCTTCAATTATTTTCATGATTATGCTAATCAGAGACTGGTACTGAAGGTTCCTTCTTTGGGAAGGAAATAGGGTCATGTTCTCTGTTAGGAGATAGATAGCCTTCAATGTGCATTATTTCAGTTAAGCAGTAAGTTCATGAAGTGTGATGATCGAAAACAGGTGTTGAAGATTCCTACTTTGGGAATAGGGTCCTGTTCTCTGGTTACAAAATAGTTGGTCTTTTCTGTTGTAGTATCTTGTGTTATTTTAATGTAATCCAAGATTCTTCAATTAAGCATTTCTTTAAACTTTGAGCTCTGCAATAAGTAAATTGCTTTTCTGTAATTCAATCTAGAACTTCAGTTCATTCAAGGCAAGTGTGATTAATATATTTTCCTTTACTACAACTCTAGGTTGCTTTTGAAATTGAGCATATATAGTGCGTGGTTACCTTTTAAATAAACAGACTTCCCTGGGTTGACAATTTATGTAGCACTTGATTGTTTAAATTAAAATAAGCAATTATAGTGACCAACAGTCTATATTGTCCAGATGATACAGAATTCTCGAGCATGCAGGTGCCCATAAGAAAGATCACTGACTTATCGCTACAGGCGATAGTATTGCTGATTGGGTGAATTAATGGTTCTGCTGCTCTACAACAAGCATCTCGTGCACAGATGAACTATGCAGTCTAGTGCTTAAATGCACAAATTTTTGATTGGAGTACCACATTTCTTGAGTGTATGAAAAGGCAGCTAACAGATTATCGTTTGTGGACACATAAGAACTTTGGGTTTGGGAGCATTCTGTGTTCATTCTTTTTTGAAAGAGTTCCAAGTTTTGGTCCTCGAGTAGTGGTATGAGGACATCAGGCCTCTCTTCCTACTGTGTGTAGATGGGTAGTATTACTGCCATGACAAGGTGGCAGAAGGACCGATGAGTTATTTGATGATGACCTCTTCGTGTGACTGTCATGACAAATCCCGGCTATAGAGGATTACCCCTATGCCAGGATTGATTTCTTGAGAGACCCTGAGATACTAGTACCTCCTGGTGAGGAGCGAGGGTAGATGGGTAAGTCTCCACCTTTGTAGTTTTTTTGTTAACATATGTAATTTTTATGTTGTTTTCATTATGTATATCATTTTTTTGTTATACCAGAGTATTTGATGGATATGTGTTCATTGTGTGTAGATGTGGGACCAGTACAACCTGCTGACTATGCGAGGAACAGGTGTCGTCCTCAGCCAAGGGCCGCACCTGCTGCAGTAGGGGGAACAACAATAGTAGGAGATCTTCCAGCTAGGGAGGTTGAGAGGGTATGGAGACGAGTCAAGAAGAAATTTACTGCGCTCACTCGCATGGTCCCAATGGCAGAGATTGAGGACGTGCCACCATCTATGCAACCTCATGTAGTGGGGGCACCATGGACCTGGGTCCAGTTGTTTTGGCATTTAGCCAACGCTGTGGACCAGTATAATAGGGCCCACAGGCCCTGACCTTAGCTAGAAAATTTTACGTTACACAAGCACTACTTGTATATATTTTTTGAGGGCATAAGCCTCGTGACTCATGATCAGTCATATTTTTGAGGTGCTTGCATCCATCTATGTACTCTGGTTACTTTATGATATTATATATGTTTTTTTTTTCTTTTGTGTCTTATGGATCATGTATGCAAAAATGTTTATGTGAGTGTTCTTTCATATGTGTGTGAGATTTCAATCTAAAATTTGGTTAGCTAGAGTATCTGTAACTTAATTTGATCTCCTAGAAACATGAAAATATGTAATATAATCAAAGTTTCATTCTAAGAGACGTACCCTAAGGAATCATCAGTGTAAAGTTGGATCATCAACCCAGTATATTCTGTTTAACTGTGACTCAACCAATTGAGCACGAGATAGACCCAGAGATGAGAGATACCCAATGACAAAGCGTTACGAAGAAACTCAATAACTGCACTATACTCAGCGACATTGTTTGTGGTGTCACCTAAGAATATACCTCCGAAAGATAATAACTGGCCTTGAGGTGTAAAGATTACCCAAGCTGTGGAGGCAAGCCTTCGAGTGTGCCGACTAGCACCGTCTACATACCCAACAAACACCTCGGAATAACTTGACATCTGCCACAGTGATGAAATATAACATCAACAACACGTCCATAACACTAAAAGAAATTAAAAACTAATAGTACAAAGACTATACATATGTTACAAAAAGTTACCCACAGTGACTTTCCTATGAGTAATACTTCTTTAGGTAGAGCCCATTTCTAGGCTCCGCCAAAGCATTCCCTTCAAAGTCAACGAGACGATAAGCAACCTTTTTTAAAACCTCTTTTATGATGAAAGGTTTGAATTTTCCTGCCCCTAGGGGGTCCTTATCTTGGTCATAGACCAGGACAAGGTCACCTTCAGAGAAAATCCAAGGACGAACAGACCTATCATACTGACACTTGACCTTATGTTTATGAGCCTCATTGGCCAAGGCAACATCATGATGCTGCTCATTGAGCTTCTCAAGGTATACTAATTGTTCTTCAAGTGGAGAAGTGTCTGGAAATAACTGTACTACCAACTTTAGAGATGGGATCTGACATTCGATAGGCAAGACTGCCTCCATCCCATAAACGAGTTGGAAAGGTGAGAAACTGGTTGCAGTCTTAACATATGTTCGGTAAGCCCATAGTTATGAGTATAACATCAAATGCCAATTTGACTTGGCCGAATTGATCGTTCGTTGTAGAATGGTCTTAAGAGTTTTGTTCAGAACTTCCACCTAAACATTTTCTTAGGGGTAATAAGGTGATGAATGTTCCTGCCGTAACCCAAAATTTGATGTTAACTCGGTCATCATCTGGTTTTGAAAGTGACTACCATGGTCAATGACAATCTCCCTTGGGACACCGAACCTTGTTATTATTTGGTTTAATAAAAAGAGAGTTGCAGTCTCTCCATCATCTTTAAACGTTGGCATAGCCTCGACCCACTTTTTGAAGTAGTCTACAGCCACGATGATATAGAGGTGCCCACTTGCTGAAGGAGGGTTGCATGTAGTGTAATTAATCCCCCACTTGGTGAAGGGACCAACTGTGATGATAGGAAACATGGGAGTAGGATGTGCCCTCATCTTCTGAGAGAAGATTTGGCATGGATGGCACTTCTTGACTGATTTGATAAAATCTTTGGTAAGTGTCAGCCATAAGTAACTTGCTCGTAGAATCTTTTGGGTTGTTTCCAAACCAGATAAATGACTACCACAAGCTCTGGTATGGCAATCATTAATCACTATAACTGCTTCTTCGTGAGTGAGACATCAGCATAGGATGCAGTCTACACCTCTCTGATACATTGTATCATTGAATATGAAATAATTCTTAGCCTGATGGCATATGCATCGATGCTCATCACAAGAAGTAGTGGTGGGGAACTTCAAAGTCTAGAGATAGATAAGTATAACTCTGTACTAGGGATCCGAAGAGGTGATAAAAAATATATCTCTTCTGATAGGTGACTCTTCGGGCACAAGATCACCTGACTCAATCGGAAGTTACGAAATAAGTTCTGCCAAGACCAGTGACTTCTTGGATTTCGCTGAAATGAAATCTAAGTCAAACTCCTAGAGGATGACTATCCATCTATTGATATTTCTTCCTATTACCCATCATGTCAACATGTATTGAAATGGATTCATGACAGCAATGATGGTGGTCTTGCGAAACATAACATAATGATGGAACCGTTGAACAACATGGACTGCTGCCAACACAAGTTTTTCAGTATGAGAATAATTATGTTACGGTCCTACAAGGCCTCGGCTTAGGTAATAAATGACATATTCTAAGAACAAGTCATCTTCTTGAACTAAGACCATGCCAATGGTTGACTCTGTCGCAACCAGGTATAATAAAAAATCCTTGTTATAGTTAGGTGGCCGGAGCAGAGGGGCAGTTGTGAGTGCATGTTTCAATGCAGTGAAAGAGAGTTGAGCAGCCTTGTCCCAATAAAAGGGAACGTCTTTTTTAAGTAAGTGCATAAATCCCTTGGTGATCTCGGCGTAGTTAGTGATAAAGCATCTTAGAAAATTTTCCTTGCCTTGTAGACTCTGAAGTTGAAGGATTGTGCATGGGGGGGGCAACTGAATTATTGACTCAACCTTGAGAGGATCGACCATGATCCCTGTTGTTGACACTATTAAACCTAACAATCATCCTGACGTTACACAGAAGCTGCACTTGTTTGGATTCAAGCGAATCCAAAAGTAGTGACAACGTTCGAAGATAAGTCGGAGGTGTGTGAGATGATCCATTCTCTTGCGATATTGAGATGCTAAATCATCTAAATAAGCTTCGACTATATGCTTGAGGTCATGAAAAGAAAAAGACATGGCCCGCTCAAAGGTTGCTCCAACATTTTTAAGACCAAAAAGCATCTTATGATACGCAAATGTACCCCATGGACAGATAAATGTCATTTTGTGCTGATCATCGAGTTTGATTTGTATTTGATTATATCTCAAAAAACTGTCCATGAAAGAAAAGGCCTCGCAACCTGCACATTCATCAATGATCTGGTCGATGAAAGGTGTGGGAAAATTATCTTTGGGACAGGCCTTGTTTAAATCACGGAAGTCGGTACATACATGAATCATGCCTTGTTTTTTATTGACCTGCACGGGGTTTGACACCCATTGGGTCAAATGGATAGGATTGATAAATCCATCTTTTAGCAATTTCTCAACCTCAACCTTAATGGTTGTTGCTTTCTTAGGATTAACTGGATGAAGCTTCTGTCAAATAGGCTTGGCATCAGGATATGTTGTGATTTCATGTTCAACTATTTTTGGATCGATACCTAGCATTTCCTCATAAGACCAGGAAAAAATGTCACGAAAATATTTGAAAAGATCTGTATAGAGTTGAATCTCTCTAGGGGAGAATTCGGCTCCAACGAAAACATTCTCCATGATGTCAGGGTTTCAGGAGATATTGATCAGTATGGTTTTAGCGATGGTTTCCATATTACCCTCAGCATAAACTTCATGGGTAGCTAAGAGATTAATAGGACAAGACCGATCTCCTGTCATAGTCACGGTGAATTCTCCTGCTTCGATTCGGCTTAACTTGGGAGGAAGTATGATCTGTGATGAAGATATTCCTAGGGTTTGTCCAGACTAGTAATTGCTTCAATTATAGCCTCGTTAGAGGGAAATACCAAGTCGAACGAATCGGTGCTAGCAAGAGAACCCTGAGCCCAAATAGGCTCTAGAAGTGGATTGAACTCTTGTGCAGAAGTTGGATCAGTGTTGGATGGAGCTTGTTGGACTAAAGAGTACACTACTTCAGCTGCAGACAGGGGCATGGACATGCCTGGGTACCCTGTCCCATCCATCATGGCTAATGGGGAAGGAAGTATCCACAGATCGTTGAAGTAAGTCATGTGGAACGACGAAACTTGAAAATTATCAACCTTATGGTGATTGGATATAAACTTGATATCGCCTTGCGGGGGTGGGTAATAAAAGGTACCCATCAAAGATGGGCACAAACCATCCCTTACATTAATGAACCTGGTTGAGGATTATCAATCATCGGGACTGTGGCTGCCCCCAAAGAAGGGTCAGGTCTGGAGAAAGACAATTGATCGATGGTCACTATCTGACCCTTGTGTGGAAACAAAAAGACTCGGAAAACTATAGCAACCACAACTTGCATGACATAAGTCCAACTCCTTCCTAACAAAAGGTTATAGTTGAGGGGAGCATCAAGTACCTCTACTTTGACACACACGGTCTTCCCTCCTAACTGCACAGGAAAAGAAGGAAGGATACTATGTGGTCGAAATGAATGACCATTGAAAGTGGTGAGGAGAGTAGGTGATGGAGACAAAACAGGCTGGCCAATGGCCTTCCAACATGCCAATGACATAACACATGTCAAGGCTCCCTCATCAACCACCATGCAAAAGATATTTCGAGTAAAATATTTTGTGGGATAAGCCACTACTATATGAAATGCTACGTGGCAAGGAAGACGAGGTTTTAAGTCGGTTATATCCAGCATGATTGTACCCAGATTACAAGTCTCAGTAGATCCTAAAGCGGTTAACAAGGCTTTTCTCTGGGAAGGGCAACTTTGGAGGACCTCCAAAGTGGACATCACACAAGGGGTTTGTGATAAATCTTCCACCACAGAGTAGTTTTGGGTGGCCCTTTCATTTGGGTTGTGAGAATCTTTTTTGAATGCACCTTTGGAGATGCGTGTCATTGTTTCACCCAAGGTCTTCTCAATCTATAGAGTAATAGATGGGAGTTTGACTTCTTTTCTCTTCTCAGAAGTTCTTGGTTTACTATATTCATGTGCTCTAGTCGATATAAAAGCATCACCCTTCACCATATATACATTCGCAGATGTAGGGTTGGTTGAAGACGGAGAGGGTCCTTGGCTGCCCCCTTTCATTCTTGTAGAGGCTTGAGTTAGATTTTTCCCATGTTGAAAAGGATTGGTTAACAAAGCAGGCTATTATTGGGCCAAAAAAATTTGCGCATCTGTAAGCCGAGAACATAGATGGGTTGGGTGGTCTTCCGCACACAAGTTGCATGGATACCTCACCTTTCGTTTCTCAGTGTTGTCCCCACCAACATTATTGGTAGGTTTCTTATCCCCCTTACCCTTCTTTCTTTGTTTTTTATTTCCTTCAGGCTACTGGGTGGCCTTTGGACTAGTCGATTGTACTATGTGTACATCTGACATTTTGGTAGGGGGAGAAACCAAAGTAGTAGTTTGGTTAGTCATTGTGTGTTGTATAGACAACTACTTCAATTTCTTCGTCAATTGCTCAGTGGGTTTTGTTTTTGATGAACCAACTATACCATTGGCATGTGGTCCAACTCTCTGTCTGGTGTTATCAAGTATTGAGCATGGTGAATCTGGCAAGATCTCGTATAATAAACCATACTGAGAATAGATTATCTCAAGTTGTTGAGCTCTCATGATGGTGTCTTCCTCGAAAAATACTCCTGACATTGCGACGTCCTTGGACAACTATGGGACCAAAGAATTAAGAAACCACTCGAGCAAGAATGCTTGTGGGACTGGTACCTTAATTAAACTCTTTCTGCATTTCCATTCTCAAATGTGATCAGAGTTATGGTTCACTTTAGTTTGTGAGAAATTGACCAGCAATTTTGTGTCAACGTCGTATCTCACAGGCAACTGGAAATGGTTTAGGAAATCCATTGCTAGTTCATCGAAGGAAGAGTATCTTGAGTGGTCGAGCTCAATGTACCATTTCGCGGCACTCCCAATGAGATTACGTTGAAACAATCACAACTGTATGGAGTCGTCTTTCAACGATTTAGATGAGCACCAAAGATGGAAGGTACTCACATGATCTCCTGGATATTCGTTAGGCTTGGCTTCAAGCTTTGGGATGTTCGAAGGCAACTTCGTCAGCATAAGAGGCCAACGTGGATTATGACAGATAGGGTCATTCAACAACCTTGTAAAGTTTGGAAAATGCAATGTTTCCAGGAAAGGTAGTTTGGGTTGTTGGTGATAACCTAGGAAAAAAGGGCCTGGAGTTTGACTGGCACCAGGTTGCCAGGAAAAGTTCGGATGCTGGCCCGGATTCTGGTAGAAACCATGGCCATGGCCAGCATGTGGATTTTGCGTGTGAGGAGACATCATCGACAGATTTATGAAATAGGACATAGATGGTTGGGCATGCATTATATTCGAAGGACTTTGGGAAGGATTGCTCCATGTTGGTCCCGTGGGGATAGGCATAGTGCTTTGTTTGAGGTTCCATTGATTATGAAAAGAATTACCCCAGATCGACATTCCTGATGAGGGAACTGATCCCTGCCAAGAATTCCAAGTCCCTGCTGCAAAAAAAGTTCCTGGGTGTGCCCCCTGTGCAGGAATAGTACCCTGCATAGGAATAGATTGTCCAAAACTGGGGTTTCCCCCAATCGGGAAAGTAGCTGACAAGAAAGCATTGTTAGCAAACACATTGAACAAAGAAAATGATGTTGAACCTACCAGTATATTATGTGAAGGTGGTCCTTGACTCCCCACTCCAAATAAACTATGGTGTGTAGGTGGCTCGGCGGATTGTTGATGCGCGCCACCGAGTGAAGGGGATGAAGGACGTATATGACCTCCCCCATAAGGGAAAGCATTAAAAGGTGTAGGAGTACCCCCCATGTGTCCTTGCAGAGGAGCAGTAGAGCTCCCTTCCCCCAGACTTGAAGTTTGTGAAGTGGATTAGGAAAGTACAAGACTTGTACCTAAACTAGGCATCTCGTATGAGAACGAAGGGCCTATGGCACTTGGTGTGAAAGGGGTTGTGGCCACTGCCAGAGACGGGATCATACCACTATGAAAATTAGTTACGGTCATGACCATGGTGGCTCGGACCGATGATTGTGGGTTAGGAGGTGGAAACTCTCCTATGGTGACAACCGTAGTGGTAATTGAAGAATTCCCAGAAGGAGTAACAACATTTGTTTCCATTGTTGTGTGCGACACTATTTATCACTCATAAGGATGAATCGGTACGATGGTGGGTGCGGAAAGATCAGTGGTGAAGGTTTCAACCAGACCAAAAGCTTGTGCTCCAAGGTCTACAATAGTTGATTCCTACGGATGTTGGTCGGACACAATTTCTTGTGACCTAGTTGCTTCAAAAGACCCTTGTTGGTCTAGCTTTCGCCTTAGTGGTGGCGAGGGTGGCTCCAGTGTAACCGACGACAGACCAAGAAGACTTCGTGACCGATGGAGCTTGTGATCCTCCACTGTGTGAGAAGATCAAAGACACACTTGGGTAGTCTAACCGTTCAAAAACAATGACGCACTAAGAAAAATTCCCTATAAGATAAGACAGGCAAAAACTAAATTAATTGGAAGAACTGTTACAACAACCAACACTAGAGCAAATTACCGGTGCAAGTGCAACTTGAACATGGAAGAACTCTCTGGGTATAATATGCAAAGTGTGGCCTGATGTCTTTCCTAGGTACCATGGTATACCCCCACAGTCACCTGTGTATGTCCCTAGAAAAGATAGGCAACTAGGTTGCCAGTGCATAAACAGTCACCAGGCAGGTACAGTCGAAAGTCGGGTAGACCATAGTGAGCAGGGTATCGAGCTCGAAACCTGTCAAGGGTATCAAAATAAAGTGTTCTGGACGACAACTAAGGACCTTGAATGGATTCGATACCCATGAATCTCCGTGGCAAATGAAATCGACAGAATCCCAAAACAAGCCCTCTATATGTGATCTCCACTACGATTGGTCCAGCTTTAGAGGGGTTATCTCCGCTACATTTCTGCACACGACCTCGTGTTTATCCCCTATGTTAGAGGAGGGTCCCAGATAAATTTCATGATACTGGACTTAGACACTCCCTAACTTAGACTCCAATGTTTTATTTTAATGACCTTGAAGAGTTTCCTCTCC
>CBVK0103457933.1:0-11875 GCA_900067695.1 Picea abies | reverse complement strand
CCCTAGCCTTCAGACTAGGACATAATCTATTAAACATACTTAGGTTCATGCTTTCAAAACACACAAATTCACTTATCTTTCTTTTGACAAAGCACAAAGCTTTACGTCTTTTAGGATCTTACCTCTTTTCTTCAGATCAGATTTCTTTCTTAGCACAAAGCTTCGTAAGTCAAGTAGAGTACTACACACTTCAACAAAAAATCTATGCACAAAGATTCTCTTTTTCATTACTTTAGTTCCCAACAATCACAGCTTTAGGTCCCGACAACAAAACCATTTTTTGGCACAGGGGCAGACCCAAGGTTCAACGCTTAACAATGCACCAACAAATCCTCGACTACCGTCCCTTTAGGCAATACCTATGAAGCAGGTGAATTCTCACCCGAGGTAGAAGCAGGGGAGGTTACAGGACGTAGGTGTCTGTAACCAGGATGGGACACAAATATGTTATAATAACACTTCACATAATATTCTTTTAATGCTTAGGAAGTGGCCTATATTAGTTCATTACCCTTATTAACATCATAGAACATACACATAGATAGATCAACATAGTAACAACAAAGATTATGCACCTTAAACACTTAGCACTTAGCACTGCGAATCATATCTAGCATTCTAACATAAGCAAATAATTTAAGCAAAACATACATATTCATTACACATTCTAATCTAAGCATTGAGAAAAACATAACAGAGATAACATTGCACAAAAAAAACCATAAGACACAAGATATATGTGGTTCAACCCAGTGTGGGGTACATCCACCAACCACTTCGCCTCTTTATTATTTTCTAATATCTTACATTCAGTTACTCTTGTGCACTAAGCCACAGAGTCGAGGTCCGCACTAGACAGGATATCTGTGCACTGAGCCCCAGATCCTCCTTCCAAAACTTGGTCAAGGCACAAAGCCAACTCTCTATCGAGCAAAAATCCTTAATACACATACATTCCTTTGCACAAATCAACTTTAACTATTTTCACTTAGCTCGCCTCTCTTCTACAATACATTCTTCTTTATTTATATTTTTACAAACCCTTACAATAAGGCCTAAACATGGGAAAATCCCATGGGCCAATATCCCCTAAAACCCGTTACAAAAACCCTAGAGGACCCCTTACTGGGTCCACATATCCCTAAAAATATGGGTGAGATCCGTGATCTCATCTCCGCTTGGGTGCTCCATCTTCGACCATCATGTCGAAGTCCAACAGTGGGCCAAATCTGACCAAAGTTTCCCCAAAACTTGGTCGAGGGCCAACATGTATATTTTCATATTTCTATTTAATTTCAAACTCTTGAGTATAATATATATTTTTGGATTATTATATATTTACTCTAAGATATGGATTCAAATTTTTATATTTAATGTATGATTTTTTTTATTATCAAGTTTTTTTTATTTGGTGTACTTTTAAGTGACATGTGCCCCTTCTACCGATGAGTTAAAATGTGAATGATTTTGTCTAATGATTCTATTAATGTGGCTACTAGCACATAAATATGTTTTCTCTATTATTCCCGCCACCCCCACCCCCAATATGAGGGTGGGGGGAATAATAGAGAAAACATAGGTGGCGGTGGGGGGAATAATATAGAAAACATAAATATGTTTTCTCTATTATTCCCCCCACCCCCACTGTTCTGAAAGAAAAATATTTATTGTTGTAAGTTCTATTGATTGTTAGTATGCTTGAAGATAGTGGATTTGTTGATTTGTTAAAAGCTTGAATATTTTTTTTAAAGAAAAAAATGTAATCTCTTTATTTCAAGGTGAAAGAATGACACTACTTTTAGCACGTGTCAAAGGACACAAAACCAAAAAAGAGCTAAGATTAATTCTAATGACTAGACTAGAGGTTATGTTTATTTATCACTTTTTTGAGAAACATATGAAACTATATGTTTCATACTAGTTTCTTTGCAAGAGAAACCAAAACCTCAAGATGCCTAAATGACCTTTACAATTTGATCATCTATTCTCTAGATAGTCCATAACTAACATATAAATAGTTAAAATACTAAATAAAGTATTATATCCCAGGTAATATATTAGTAACTTCATTATGGACATCAATGATCTCAAACATACCTACTTGAATATTCACTGCCTATTTGGACAAACCATCAACGAATCCATTTAATTCTATATATATGTGAGTGCATGAAACAATAAAAAATATAGATAGTTAATCCTTCACCTACTGAATGAGATGCTCCAATCCAATGCTTTGATTCCTAGTATGATCAATTATCCAAGCCACCACTAGCTTTGAGTCCCCAAAATTTTTAAGATCAAAGATTCCCATGTTTGTAGATGTACCTACCAAAATAAGGATATCCTTTCTCTCCACCATATTGTTGCTTCCAAAACCAAAACCATAGGAGAAATTGAGGTAATGACTCTTTGAATGTGTAAAAATTGCCCAAGACCACACAAGCCTAGATTTCCCAATGAAGCTCCATCAAAAATTCCCCATGGCCTCCCTTTGTCAATATGGAGCTCTTCAACCTATCTTGAGGCCTTTTCTATAACTTATTTCTTAGAGCATTGATATGCATATTGAATTCTAAAATATACCTACAAGGGAGTTTTATTCGCATCTTCAAATATCATGGAACTCTTGGTCAACCATAAAGCCAAGCATAAAATCAATAACACAACATTGTGTTCATATGCCCCAACATCCTCCCACCATGATTTTAGGGCCTCTTCCATGGATTTTACTATCCATGACCCAACACCTCCAATCAAAGTTTTAGCAACTTCCCAAACCTCTAATGATAAATGACAACTCACCATCATATCAATCATATATTTTGAGGACACCTACATATGGGGTGCATAGCTAGACTTTGAAAGGATCATTTTAATAAGACATACCATATGATCACTTGATTGCACAATTACATCCACATAAACAACCTTTTTTTAAGTGGAGCTCTAATGCACCATACCTTGGACCACCACCATTTTTTTTTTATTTTGCACAACCATCATGAAAATCATTCTGTATTCCAGTCTAGCAGTATAACATGCCCCCCTTCCCTGCCTCCTCCCCTCCACAAAGAAGGGTTTTTAGACATATGGATGATAACATATGGATGAAATCTTATCACTCCTTAGCATGCACTCCCACCAGGCCGATGTCCCCTCTCATTTTCCATCCACCCCTCTAATATTTATCAATATTTGGGAGTTGTGCATTGGAAAAATAAAGGATATTGTTGAGTCTTAAGTAATTAAGCAAGACAATGGGCATCTTATACACTTTTCTACCACTAGTCCAAGATTGAATCCATTATATATTTTTGAACCATTTCCAACTTTCCATGCAAGCTAGCTTCCAACTAGTGGGAATGTTAGTACCAATGCTTTCTATACAATGGAGGTATTTTGATATCTCTTCTCAGGGGTTCTAATCCATTTCTCAACTTGGTGCACTTGATATTCTTACCAAGTCAAGTGGAGTTCTCAATGTAACCCTAGTCTTATTTTAGAAGAGGTGTTATGGTTCACTAAGGCCTAAAATAATGCCTTGTGTATGATTGAATCTGGGAGTTTTTTTTTTTTATCTTGTCTGATCCATTCCCACACTAATGAAGTCATAAAATGAGTTAAAAAATAAAATCAATAAGTAAAACTCACTATTGTCATTGAAGATATTTTAGGATTGATGGAGTCCCTATCAACGACGCAAATTTGTTAACTCACAAATTTGCAGTAGCAAATCGATGAAATAATTGTAAGCAATTAGCCTATTGTCATTGCTAATTACTTCTTTGTTTCAATTGATGTTTTTCCAATCATAGGGGGGTGTCCCTAGCAATCATACGTTCTCAATAACCTAATAAATTTGCATAAATAACAGGAGTGATCAACACACAAACTACTTGTCCTCAAGATACTTGCAAGCAAGCAAGGAAAAGGGTAGACTGTTAATCAAGTACGAGATGAGGGGGATTAATTTCATGAACCAATTATAGCTATGAATGAAATAAAGAAAATGAATATGCACCTTAATTGGAGATAAAATTAAAATAAGGGCACTGAGGCCAACCAAACCATTGCACCACCATTAACAATTATTCAACCATGAGATTCAAAGAAACGAAAAATATGACATGATTGAACCCTATTTGTATATTACTCAAAAGATTGTTTTCATCATGATGATGAACATAAGACTCACTACAACAAATGAAAGGTACATAATGACAACAATGATGATGTGGATCTAGAGGTGGGAAGATGAAGGACTTTGCACTATGATATTCTCTGAAAGTTCATCTCACACACATATCCATTAGAGTAAATTTGGGTCTAAAATGGGTCTCCTAAGGAAAATATTAAAATAGTAAAAGCACATGCCACATCACATTAAGTATATGTCAGGTCACAGTAAGTCAAAGGTGTTATCAATGAAAGTTAATCTATATTGTCTCATTAATGATAATTGCCATGTAAGTTGGGTTAATGTAAAGTTAAGAGGTGAAAGTAAAAAATAATAATAAAAAATTTAAATTCTTATACACACAATAAATGATATTGTGTCAAAATATTTATATTATATTTTATTTAGAACCATTCATAATTGATTAAATATACTATTACCTTTTTTCTATACCTACTAATAAATTTATAACTCAAAAAATAAAATTATAATTAAATAATAATAATTTTTTTTAAATAATAATATATTTTTAAAAATAATAATACTAATATATACTTTTTACAAATATTTTGTATAATACATAATTCGTTATTATATACCATAATTGATTAATTATTAGATATTATATATCACATATACAACCTGAGTGGGCTTGATGGTTAACAACATGTGTTTCCTCTTTGGAAGTCACAAGGATATCTAATTCATTGTTTAATATAATATTATATATCATTTAAGAAAAAAAATTAATAATAGAAAATTCTTATTGAAGTGATTCCATTATAATTTGAATTAATGTGATATTTATTTTCAAAAGCATTGGAAGTAGTGATAATATAAAATACTTTATATTTCGTATTTCAAGAATATTTATCCTATCTCAAGATGATCTTACCAAAATCTTAATCAAGGTTAGGTTTATCTATAGATGATCTTACCAAAATCTTAATTAAGGTTAGGTTTATATGTAGTTCATTATTCCCAAATACAAATATGACATACAATCATCTTTGACTTCTATAGTTCCAAATCAATGACTATTTGACCCAATTTCTTGAAATTCTATCGATCTTTGAATTCTAACTCATCAACCATATTTTTTTGCTTAGGCTCATTTAAGACCCAAATTTACTCTAATACTAGGCCGCATCTCCTATCCCTTGCATGCATGTTAGATTTCCATGATTTGCTTACAAAGCTTCCTTTTTATTTCAATTAACACTCTGAATTTTCTATAGAAGACATACTTTGGGAGGAATTCACAACCTATCTTTATTCAAATGTTCATTTCAATATTATAACCTCCAAAACTAGATATCTCCCCAACTAATGATTAACTCTGTTGTGAATATGTTGGTGTGCCTCAATACAAGTCTGAACACAGATTATTGTCGTTCATAACACTAGATGGCTGGTAGTTTTGGTGAAGAAGACCTATCCAAATAAGTACATTTTCTTAGCTGGTTCCCATGAAGACAAGCAAAGGAAAAACCTTATCTTACATCCATATCCTCTACGAAATATTCATGGAACTCATTCGTATTCCTTAGGAATATTCCTTAATAACTTGTTTGATGTTTGGGCCACAAGGACTCGTTAAGACAACACTTAATTTCTCCTTAGTCATCCATACACCAATCATGTAAAATAGGGTCTACAACTGCCAAATATGCAAACAAACATTGCTCTATAGTAGATCTAGCTATAAGTGGGGTAAGAAACCCCATTAAAAAAAATCAAGGCGCTTAACTTCTATATATTATCACTATAACATGATTCTGTTCTACAAGAAACTTGTTGAAAATAACTCCTACACCAATCCTTTCTTGAATAGGTTGTTTCTTTATAAGTAAAACTCAATCTAGGTGCTACTTTGTAAGGTGATACATTGCTAATACAATGTCAATTCATTGCTAACTATTGAAATTTTGATGTCATATCATCACTACAGTCAACATGCTAGTTTATGAGGAAAATCATTGCTTGAAAACAAATCCTGATCAGACTTCCACTATTATTACCCTCGAAAAAAAGTCACATGCATCCTAAGGAATAAGGGAAAATTGTATCATGATAGAACCTCTAATAATATGATCAAATTTTGAGTCATGAGGTTATGTCTTTCCTTGTTTAAAAATAGTATATATTCCTAGGCCCTTAGGATAAGAAAATGACTCAGATTTTATGGATCAGGTAGGAATTTGAAATGTAAAATCATCCCCCTGGATTAGATGATTGACAATGGCATTAATGCTCTACCACATTGAGGGTGGAGGCATGAAAAATCTCTCTCGAGCCATGATTTCCTCTTTGGGATAGTTTAGGTTTAGTATAATGTTATGGCCATTAATGGATGTTCGGGTTGAGGCTCTGCAACATTCGTGGAAGGTGGTGGAGATGAGTACTTTGGTTTCAATGCTTGCGTTCCAATGATGGCTCTAAATCTTATGTTCTTAATAGATTGTAAGGACATTGATATGCTGGTGGCTCAAGAGATTATGGCTTCAGGTGGAGGCGGGTTCCTTCATTTCAAAGGCACTATCTGTTCAATTGTTTATCCTTGGGTCACAAGGCCAGGACCACCATGCTGGCTCAACTAGGAAATTAAGGTAGTCTTAATCCTTACTCTTTTGAATGCTTTCTATCTTGGCCTTTTGATTCGATGTTGTGTCAAATCTACACTCTTGTTACATTTTCTAGTTTCTAGTGCTTGTTCTTATTCCCATAGTCAAGAAGTCGCTTGATTGTTGGTCATCTTTCATCCCTAGTATTTCATTCCAGGTGACATGAGTGAATTGGGTAGACCTCAATCCCTCTTTGAATTGTCCTTTATTTATCATATTCCTTGCAGGCTGATGTATTCTCTTTGCTGTCGCCAAGAAACAATTCTTAGTGGTGTCTAGTGAATACAAGGGAGGGGTAGTTGGTGGCTCTCTTTCTTTGGGTTTAATACTCCCTCACAATTTATTTTTGTTTCTTACAATGGAAGATGATATGGCTAAGGATACCCTTGAATCAAGCAGTTGTGGTGCACGACAGAGGGCCAAAACCAAGCCTCCTCCCTCCAAATGGGCAAATCTTAGGCTTCAACATAGAGGTGCAGAGTGGGTTGTTGAACATGCCAGGAAACTCTTTAGCCATGGAACCCCTCTTGATACTCAACAAAAGGTCCCTGCAAAGGGGGAAAACCAACCCTCCTCCCTCCAGATGGGCTAATCCTCGACCTCAATGCACAAGGGAAGAGCAAGCTATCATACATGCCAAACATCTCTTTAGCCTTGACACCCCTCCTAATACTCAACAAAAGGTCTAGGGACTGGTAGGATTGGTTCAACATAAACATATTTAGACTCCCAAGCAACAAATCAAAAAATAATTCCAAGACTGGGTCTGAGATTTTGGCTTCTCAAGGTCAAAGGTCATGAAGGTTTTTAGAGCAATGGAGTTCTACTGGCTTGCCAAAAAACTCATAACCTTATCAATGGAAAGCAAGGAGGAATAACATGTCAAATCTCTGGACCAAATCAAGTAGTTGGAATCCAAATTCACTATTATCTGTAGGGTGGCCTTTGGGCTTAGCTTAAATGTGTCAGACTCGAAGTAGAGTAAAGAAGAGGAAACAATGGAGGTCGTTGGTACTACGAAATCTCAAGAGACCATCTCCAACCCTATCATCATAGAAGACAAACTAGGGAAAGAGGTGATGGGAAAATCCAAAAAAACTTCTAGCCAACTAGGCTCATCCAAACCACCTCCATCTTAATTATGTTGTCTCCTAGTCCGCATTCAGTTTCTAGATGCCTGTCTTTATTTTAATTCAATTTTATTTTTCCGCATTTGAGGTCTCAAACCTCTATTGTTATGTCATATGTATATGGACTAATTTAGACAAACTTGGGATGCTTTTTGGAAGTGGTTTGAGGTCTAGTTTCCTTTATGGTAGGCCTTAGACAACCATGATTGTAATATTTTTTGTACAATATTAATATAGAAGTAGACTATCTTAAAAAAATTGTAAAATCAATCAATATGCCAAGTATGAACAAAAAATAAAATTAGGATTTAGAGCAACTGATACACCCAGTAAGAATAGGGGGTCGAATTAGGGTTTAGGGATTGAAAAACTTAGCAACACAATTCGAACTAGGGTTTATTAAATAGATCTAGGGTTTTGGCATAAGGAGATTTTAGCAAAGCCTCATTTAAATGGAAACCCATTAAATGGTTGACATGTGTCACATTGGTAATATAGAAGTAGACTAGTTTAAAAAAAATTGTAAAATCAACCAATATGCCAAGTATGAACAACAAATAAAATTAGGGTTTAGAATAATTGATACACCTAGTAAGAATAGGGGATCAAATTAGGGTTTAGGGATTGACAAACTTAGCAACACAATTCGATCTAGGGTTTATTAAATAGATCTAGGGTTTTGGCATAAGGAGATTTTCGCAAAGCCTCATTTAAATGGAAACCCATTAAATGGTTTCCATGTGTCACACTAGTAATATATCCACTTGCTCCACTATGTACTTGACTCACCATCCTTCACCCACATGAATCCTAAAAGTGCTCCACCACTACATACTGGAACCATGCAATCACACATTGCACCTACTATAAATAACATTGCCAAAAATAATAGTCCAACTCCTAAAAACTAAGAAACATGAAAAATTAAGGGAACTACTATGAGACTGCTACTAAATATAGCACGCCTAAAAATAGACACTAAAAAAACTAGCAGTGCCTCACATGTCCATTAAAACAATATAATTAGACTCTCTTTTCTCTGTTAAATTAAATATTAGCTTATAATGGTCAATTATATATTAGACTTACGAATTAATAAAGTCAACTTGATTTTAGATTATTTTATGCTTTTATGTCTTATTCCACTTTATTTTGTTTCTCAGTCTATCCCACATTCATAAAGTGGATTGACTCAACTTGCTTGTAATCCTATATAAGAAAGTTTTCACTTTCTTATTAAAATAAAATACAAAGAACTCTTTTGAGTAATTTTGGTTTCTTTATGTGCTCAATTTCTGTAATATGGTATCTGATCCCAACGTTATATAAGTCATATCAAGAGTCTCGGGCCTCTGAAAGACAAGGTTTCCACTCTTGCGACTTTCGTATTTTCGAAGTTGTATCAAGAGTCTAGAGCCTTTGAAAGACAAGGTTTCCACTCTTACGACTTCAGTAGTCTGGGTGCCATAAAGTTCGTGTGAGCGTGAAGACCTAGGGACTACTGCTGATAGAGACAAATCGAGGGATAGCTAGCGTAGCACATTGAAGGACCAAAAGGGTTTCACTAAAACTAGATTTTCCTAGATCTGCGTGGTTTTGGGGAAGATTTATTATAAATATGCAAGTTTTTCAACATATTACTCCATTTTTTTTGGGTTACTTTTAGCCTTCACCTATGGCATATTTACCCAACATTATGCTAGAAGGGAGTCAAAGGTTCATAAGAAATAAATACAACACATGGAAGTAGCAGGTGCTGACCATTTTTTAGTACACATTCCTAGCGAACATTGTCCTTCGCAAACTTACCTAGCCCAAACTTGCAGGTAAATACTAGGATAAGTTTGATGAGAAAGATAAAGAAGCTGTGATGTTGATTAAGTTGTCCATGACAGATGGGTTTATTACATAGGTATAGACATGTAATACTTCATCAACAATCTGGACACATTTGAAAAAATATCATGAGACATCAGACAAAGCTAGAGCCTTCTTCCCGAACAACTTGTTTTCGATGATGATGGATGAACATGCATCCATCTAAGAGAATTTGCTCAGCATCAAAGATATCCAAGAACAATTGATGACCATTGATTGAAATATGGAGGTAATCACACTGAAAAGTATACCATGTTCTTACAAGCACTTTATTGAGACCCTAAACATCACTTCCATGAATGTTGACCTAAATTTTGATGAGATTTACAATAAGCTCTTACAACAGGAAAAATGGAAGGAACAATTTGGTATTAGCCGTGAGACGAAGGGTTCTGAGCATGCATTTACTGCCAAATTAAAGGAAAAAGGTAAATGGGCCAAGAATATAGGACAAAACAACGGTGAGGATGTTGCCAAGGATAAAAAGACCATCAAATGCCATTATTGTGGCAAAGAGGGACATATGCAGAAGCATTGCAGAAATAGGTTGGATGACCAGAAAACCAACCAGGGAGGGTCTCTGCAGCAGGCTAATATTGCAGAGCATACAAAGGAGAAGGAGTTGGCCTTCTATGTATTTATGGCCACAACACAAGTAGATCAACCTAGGTCATCTGCTTGGTTCACAGATTCAGGTGCACCATGTCATTTCACCAATATGCACGACTGATTGACATAGTACATGCTCTGTTTTTCCAAGGATTCAGTGATCTTCGATGGTGGTAAGGAGTATATAGTCACTAGCAAAGGAAATGTGAAGACTTCCTTGGAGAAAAAATCACAATCTTCCTCAATGTACTATGTGCTAGGTATGGAGATTAATATGCTTTCATTTAGTCAAATTATGTGGAACAACCCTCAACTAGATGCCAAATTTAGCAATCACAAGTGCTACATAGTTGACAAGGAGACCAAAAAGACTATTGTTCTTGGTGTCGAGGACCATATATTGTTCAGATTGATGGATATTGGACATGTCAAATAGCATGCACTAGAAACAAAGAGTGCATCAAATATCAATGCACTATGGCATCAGAGGTATGGGCACCTCAACTTGACCTAACTCTCTTAGTTGGCACGAGAGAATTTGGTAGATGGAATTCAATACATTCAACAACTGATCTAGGGATTTTGTGGAGCTTGCTAGGCAGGGAAGTAACACAAATCACCATTTGATGAAGGACAAGCATGGAGAGAACATAGAGTCCTTCAACTAGTTCATACGAACATTTGTGGAACAATGAACATGACATCAACGACTGGTGCCAAGAATTTCCTTCTGTCTGTTGATGATTATAGTAGGAACACATGGGTGTATTTTTTAAAACTAAAATCTGACGTGTTTAATGAATTTCAAAAGTTCAAAGCGTTAGAAGAAAAAGAGTCAGTTTGTCACATTACCTCTCTTAGGTTTGATAATAGTGGCAAATTTTCTTCCAAAGGATTCAATAACTTTTTTGTTAAACATGGGATCAAAAAACAGTTCACTACACCTTACACTCCACAACAGAATGTAGTGGTTGAAAGGAGGAACCACACTATCACATAGATGGCTAGGTGTATGTTGTAGAACAGGTGTGTTTCAAATAGGTTTTGAGCTGAGGCAGTGTCCATAGTAGTATACTTCTTGAATAGATCTCCACCAATGGTGATGAAGCATAAGACTCCAGAGTAAACATGGTCTGGAAGAAATCCCAAAGTGAGTCATCTTAAAGTATTTGGTTCTACTGCCTACACCTGGATTCGAGATGAAAAGTGAACCACTTTAGATCCAAAGAGTAAAAATATGATGATCACATGGTACAACAACAATCATAAATCCTACATGTTGGTTGATTTTAACACCAATAAGGTGAGATTTAGTAGAGATGTTGTTGATGAGGAAGTTAGACCTTTCCACACTTCTCTTGGATTCAAAATTACTGAGAAGCTAGTGGTGGATAAGGATTCATGTGTCAAGCTTCGGGCGTCTCCACCTGAAGGGGTGGGTGGGGGGGGGGGGG
>CBVK0103457930.1:0-10723 GCA_900067695.1 Picea abies | reverse complement strand
GTCCCTTTCACTGAGTGTTTTTTTCCCTCAGGTTATTAATTTGGCCTAACCAGCCTTATTAATTTCCCTTGAGTTTTTCACTTCCACAATAATTCTCCAAAGTGGTGAAAGACGCTCTAATGGTCAAACCCTATAGTAGGTAGTGTATAGGAATATTGTAAATGGTCATGCTAGACATATCCTAGATTCTTGTGGAATTCCATCGAGTCTAAGGTATTTTTTTTTAATTTTTAAAATTACCCATTTAATGGTAATTTTAATTATTTTTTGATAAAAATTGTAAAAACAGGATCCTTGGAATTTTGATAGGGATATTTGTGCTCAAAATAAATGGAATGAGACCCCCTACACCCTTGGAGAAAGTTTCATCTCAATTGGACAAGTTTTTCTAGGTGTTTTTCCATGAGGAGTCTCAGTCAGTCTAAGACAACAATTTAATTGTTGGAATTGACAAAGTCAAATTTGTCAAATTTTTGTAATGTGAGCAAATTAATTAGAGAAAGAGTGAGAGAACTTACCCAAACATTTTACTAATCTATCCTAACCCTTTCCCAACCTTCACCTCACCCCCTCACCTAGCCATTAAGTCAAAACGTCTCTCTCCCCTAGAGAGTTGCGCCCCCCTTCTAGAAGATCTCTAAAAAATAAAAAAAATAAAAAATTTGGTGTGCATCCTTAGTCCATCCAACTCACTTTTTGACTTTTCAACACTTGACAACTCATTCCAACTCATTTCCAAAACCCTAACTCCTCTCAAACCCTAGGAAGTAACCCTTTCCCAACCTTCACCTCACCCCCTCACCTAGCCATTAAGTCAAAACGTTCTTTTCCCCTAGAGAAGTGCGCCTCCCTTCTAGAGAATCTTTAAAAAATCAAAAAATAATTAAAGGGAGACTTATTTTCTCCTTTGGTGCGCCTCCCTAGACCCTCCAACTCACTTTTTGACTTTTCAAACTCTTCCAACTCACTTCCACTCATCTACCAAAACCCTAGGTGACTAAAACCATAGGAAGTGCGCCCCCCTTCTTGAGATGCTCAATCTTGCTATGTGATTGACACTTGGAGAGAATCCAAGAGGGGTAACTCTTGGCTCACAAATATAAATAAGAGTCTCCCCTCCCTCATTTTACATATGATCTCTCTTAGTGCATGGTTACTCTACCCATTTCTCTCCTCTCCTCCTCCTTCTGTCCCACTCTTCTCTGTCATTCTTCTTGCTCTCTTTTTCTTTTCTCAAGCTTGGGAAATTATTTGTCCTAGCTTGCTTCTAATACAAAAAACTTTGGAGGATACATGGTGTGAAGAGTATTCTTGGTGCCATATTTCTTAATGAGGTGATTTTGTTTTTGTTGTTTCTTATTTTCATTTGTTGTAGATTTAGTGTAGGGATCCCAAACAAAATATTTTGTTTGGGTAGATCTTTTGGTAGTATTATCATAGATCTAGTGAGTATATCTTGTATATCTAACACATTATTTTGTTTTATTACATATATGTTCTCACCCCTTTCTCTTTTCTATAGCATTGTTTCAAGAAATTTGCAGGTCACCCAAGGGTTTGAAGTTAGATTTCAGTTTTGGGAATCTTCTTCATCATCCACTTAAAACCTCTAGTATTTTCTGTTATGTTTTTCTTTTCATATTATTCTCTATATGGTGTATTTGTGTTCTTAACTAGAAAAAAAACGAATATATATACTGCTAGTTTTATACTTAAAATTTCTGGTTTCCACTAACATAAATTGTTTGCAGATTTTTAGTCATTTTTGCAACTTTTCCAACAAGTTTTAATTGCTAGTTTGTGACAGAAACATAGAGGAACAACCTATTTGGGGGCATCTAATGTCAAACAAACTCCTCCTACGTTGGGGTAAGAAGTACCCACTTCTCTTTATCTCTCATTCTCATTGAAATCAAGCCCAAAGGAGTCCCAAGGGCTTGCTTTTCTCAAGCAAATTTAATTTTCTGCGTTTTATTTTTATTGTTTGCCTACACCTAGGAAAGAGTTTGGCAAAGCCAACCATCCTATATTGTAAGGATAGAAACTTAGTTATGGTTTATTACTTGTATATGGTTTAGATCTTAGAAGCTCTTTACTTTTCATTGCTTAAGCTGTGGAGACATAGTAACTTTACTTGTGTTTTTCAAGCATAACTTTATTTTCAAGTACTTACTTTTCTTTCAAGTTTAATCACTTAATATTTTTCAAGCTTAAGAAATCTATTTCACTTTACTTGCAATCACTTAATTTAACTCAACATAATCTTTAAGGCACAATTTACCTTAATAATTCTTAAAGCTTCAACTTATCTAGTTAATTAGATCACCTTCAATTGTTTCAACTTTGCCATTAAAAAATGAACCTAAGGAAGAAGCAGGGGGTGCTAGATCAGGGATGGTCTCACGACACTAGGTGTCCCCCTTGTGGAGTAATTTTGATCCCGGATTGACCTGTGGAGCTAGGGTGTGACCTTGTTTGCCTCACTTATTGAGCACCCAACAATCTTTTTGGTATAAGTGGGGAGAGTTCTAGGGAAGTCACATAGTTTTAGGATTCACACTTTAACTTAATCAATCCTAAAACTTAATCCACCTAAAATTGGTATAATCTCTTAATCTTTTGGTGGTTTAATGCTCTTTAATTTTGCAAGCATTTCATTTAAGTTATTTCACATGCAATTTTATTTAGCTCTTGTTGATGGTTAACTAGTTCACCCCTTGAAGTTGTGCATCCTTTGGAGACACTTCTTGTTTCGGCTTGTAATTGTGTGTTGATGACATTGAAACCACCCCTTGAAGTTGCACATCTTATGGAGGCACTTCATTGTTTGGGTGTGTAGGTTTGTTGTGTTGGGCGATCTCCTCTTGAATGCTCTTTTCCTTCCCTGCACAAATAAGTCAAGTTAGTTAGTGCTTACCTATTTCATCTTGATAATAGTTGTTGTATCTTTAGCATTCTTTATATTATTTTGTGGAGATAGTTGTTTCATTTACTTGTATAAAGTAATTCTTTTGTATCAAGTTGTAGAATCTTGCAAAGTTTCCTTTGTAATCTATTTGTAATCCTTTGTAAAGATTAATCACTTTAACTTAGTTGACCCCATTACCCAACCTTATGCACTAGTATTAGTTGTGTTAGGGAAATGTTTGCTTTTGCATTGAAAGTTTGCATTTGCATTGTTGAATCTCATATAGGCTAGATCCCCCTAGACCTTTAACCAATTAAAATTAACTCCTAGAATTTTCTTTTTAACTCACATAGTAACTATGGTCTACCCCCTTGGCTTCCCTAGGAGTAAGCCTAGACGAAAGAAGTTCAAGCAGAGGTGACAGTGGGCTTGAACTTAGACATTGTGTCTCCGAGGACACACTAAGTGGATTGAGACTTAGTCCATGCTTGCAAGTGTGTATAAGGACGACAACATATTTGGCGTCGTTGCCGGGGATAAGTCTTTTATCCTTGGTCTTAATGACTTAATTAATTTATCCTTTTAAAACTAAGCATTAAATTTTCTCCCTAATTTTTTTTAACTTGGGTCGGTTTTTCATTGTTTGCTTACTCGTCAAGTGGCGACTCCAATTGAAAATCTATTTTAAGTATACTACAGGGAACAATCCTTGTAAGCTGCTTGAAAGTCTTGGAGGAGAAGCATCCTCTGATATCCATCTCTTGTTGTACATAATAATCTAACAATTTTTTGTTTTCCTTCTTGTTTTTGCTTTGTTTGATGCTTTTGTTTGTTTGAAATAAACTTGGTCATCTGACGACTCCACTTTAAAATAATTTGACAAAGTATTCTTCAAGGAGGAACTCACGACTTGTTTTGCTTCATCTTTGAACTTGAAAAAGTTTTTGGATGAAGTTAGCTAGTTTTTCTTCTTGTTGGATCCTTAGTAATTCTTGGGTCCCAATCCTTTTCTTTAGACCTTTTGATGATCTAATTAGAAATGAGTTTCCTCTTTAAACATTGGATTTTTCAGGAATAGTTGGTTATCCTCATTATATACCTGAAGATGTTATTGAGAATTTGTCTGAATTCCATGATTATGGTGATGCTTGTGCTCATGTCAGGGCCTTTAGGCAGTTAATTGATGATTTGTATAATCCACCTATTTATGAGGACGCTCTAATGAAATTGTTTTCCTAGACTATTTGTGAGGGATATGCTTGTGATTGGTTTCTTGTTCATGAAGATAATTCGTTCAAGACCATATGGGACTTGCTGCATGCCTTTTTGGAGAGATTTGGTGATGATCATGATGAAAATTACGATGAATTGGTTGATGCTTTTATGGAAAAATGGAAGAGGAAGAATCTTCTAGATATAAAAACAATCAGTGCATATATAAAGATAGATACTCCACGAGATCCCATTAAGGAGCTTAAAGAAATCATTTTGAACATGCAGTTGGCCCATGCAGAACAATTGAAGGTCGTGGAAGATAAATTAGAAATCATGGAAGCTAACCTTACGCAGACTTATATTGAATATCTAGACCTTATTGAACTTGAGCTTCACTGTGAAAAATATAAGGAAGTTCATAGGGAAATTCTGGATGAATCCATGGATGAGCCAATGATAGATTTTGAGGAGATAAAGGAATTTGAGTTTGAAGTTGTTGAATATCTAGATAATTCAAGTCCCCACCCTCCTTCTGAGAGACTGATCTCTTCAAGGGAGAACTTTGACAACATTGATAAAAACAATGCAATGGTTCCTTTGACATTTTCATTTCAACCTCTCAACCAAAATATGACTTTATGCAGAATAATGGGAGAATGGAAGGCAACTTCAGTTTATCAGTTTCATATCATTATGAGTATTGGTTGGCTTTCCACCTTGACAGTCATGTACAACAAAATATTAAAATTTTAGACGGCTTGTCAAACTCAAGTGTTTGGTTGAATAGAGGAAGGAGCATGATTCTTGGTTGGTTCTTTCTCACAAAAAAATCCAAGTTGATAAAACTTGGGAAGGTGTCTTTTGTGAGTCATCCTGGACAAGGATGTTTCAGACATTTATGGCTTCATTCCATCCATTGCATGGATGGTTGTAACATATTTCTAACCCTTCTCATTTATTTCAAGTTTTATTTATTTAATTTCATTATGTAATTATGTTACTTGGATGATTCGTTGTATCATAGTTTCATTTGTTGTACAATAGTTATTCCATTATGTAATTGTTGTTTATAGCATTTCATTTATTCATTTGTTTATACATGTATTTATGTTGGGTATTGGTGAACACTATGTTTTGTAGATTCTGGATTCTCATATGCTCTCATTTCCAAGTGAAAATCAAACACACGTCCCCCTGTGGAGATAGATGTTGACCACCTATTTCAACTAGGGGGTTAACTCCATGTGCCATGATAATATGTACCTGATGGTGTTACTAGTTTGAAGACTTATTGGTTCTACAAGGCAGTTTTGGCCTTCAACATGTTTTTTTGTAATTGGAATTTTGGCTCCCCTACATGGGGTTATAATGTAATGGGTCTACATGGATCATAGTTTAGGTTGGTTGCCTAGGACTTCATAATTAGAGGAGTTCCTTTCATCGAGTGTTTTGTTTCCTCAGGTTATTAATTTGGCCTAACCAACCTTATTAATTTCCCTTGAGTTTTTCACTCCCACAATAATTCTCCAAAGTGGTAAAAGACATTATAATGGTCGGGCCCTATGGTAGATAGTGTCTAGGAATATTGTAAATGACCATGCTAGACATCTCCTAGAGTCTTGCGGAATTCCGTCAAGTCTAAGGTATTTTTTTTTAATTTTTTAAAATTACCCATTTAATGGTAATTTTAATTAATTTTTGATAAAAATTGTAAAGCATGATTCTTGGAATTTTGAGGGGTATTTGTGCTCAAAATAAATGGAATGAGACCCCCTACACCCTTGAAGAAAGTTTCAGTTCAATTGGACAAGTTTTGCTAGGTGTTTGTCCATGAGAAGTCTTAGTCAGTCTAAGACAACAATTTAATTGTTGGAATTGACAAAGTCAAACTTGTCAAATTTTTGTAATGTGAGCAAATTAATTAGAGGAAGAGTGAGAGAAATTACCCAAACATTTTATTAAGATATCCTAACCCTTTCCCAACCTTCACCTCACCCACTCACCTAGCCATTAAGTCAACACGTTCTTTTCCCCTAGAGAAGTGCGCCCCTTCTAGAGAATCTTTAAAATAATTAAAGGGAGACTTATTTTCTCCTTTGGTGCGCCTCCCTAGACCCTCCAACTCACTTTTTGACTTTTCAAACCCTACCAACTCACTTCCACTCATCTACCAAAACCCTAGGAAGTGCGCCCCCCTTCTTGAGATGCTCAATCTTGCTATGTGATTGACACTTGGAGAGAATCCAAGAGGGGTAACTCTTGGCTCCCAAGTATAAATAAGAGCCTCCCCTCTCTCATTTGACATATGATCTCTCTCAGTGCATGGTTACTCTACCCATTTCTCTCCTCTCCTCCTTCTGTCCCACTCTTCTCTCTCATTCTTCTTGCTCTCTTTTTCTTTTCTCAAGCTTGGGCAAGTATTTGTCCTAGCTTGCTTCTAATACAAAAAAATTTGGAGGATACATGGTGTGAAGAGTCTTCTTGGTGCCATATTGCTTAATGAAGTGATTTTGTTCTTGTTTTTTCTTGTTTTCATTTGTTGTAGATCTAGAGTAGGGATCCCAAGAAAAATATTTTGTTTGGGTAGATCTTTTGGTAGTATTATCATAAATTTAGTGAATATATCTTGTAAATCTAACAAAGTATTTTGTTTTATTACATGTTTGTGCTCACCCCTTTCTCTTTTCTATAGTATTGTTTCAAGAAATTTGTAGGTCACCCAAGGGTTTGAAGTTAGATTTCAGATCTGAGAATCTTCTTCATTATCCACTTAAAACCTCTAGTATTTTCTGTTATTATTATTTTTTTTGTTATCTATATATGGGTGGATTTGTGTTTTGAAATAGAAAAAAAATGAATATATACACTGTTGGTTTTATATTTAAAATTTCTAGTTTCCACTAACAAAAAATTTCTGCAGATTTTTAGTCATTTCTACAACTTTTCCAACAAGTTTATTTGCTGGTTTGTGACAAAAACGTGGAGAAACAACCTATTTGGGGGCATTTAAAGTCAAAAAAACTCCTCATAAGTTGTGGTAAGAAGTACACACTTCTCTCTATCTCTCATTCTCATTGAAATCAAGCCCAAGAGAGTCCCAAGGGCTTGCTTTTCTCAAACAAATTTAATTTTCTGCGTTTTATTTTTATTGTTTGCCTACACCTAGGAAAAAGTTTGGCAAAACCAACCATCCTATATCGTAAGGCTAGGAAATTAGTTGTGGTTTAGCACTTGTATATGGTTTAGATCTTAGAAGCTCTTTACTTTTCATTGCCTAAACCGTAGAGACATAATAACTTTACTTGTGTTTTTCAAGCATAACTTTATTTTCAAGTACTTACTTTACTTTCAAGTTTAATCACTTAATATTTTTCAAGCTTAAGCAATCTATTTCACTTTACTTGCAATCACTTAATTTAACTCAACATAATCTTTAAGGCACAATTTAACTTAATAATTCTTAAGGCTTCAACTTATCTAGTTAGTTAGATCACCTTTAACTGTTTCAACTTTGCCATCAAAAAATGAACCTAAGGAAGAAGTAGGGGGTGCTAGATTAGGGATGGTCTCACGACATTAGGTGTCCCCCTTGTGGAGTACTTTTGTTCCCGGATTGACTTGTGGGGCTAGGGTGTGGCCTTGTTTGCCTCACTTATTGAGCACCCAACAGTCTTTTTGGTATAAGCGAGGAGAGTTTTAGGGAAGTCACATAGTTTTAGGATTCACACTTTAACTTAATCAATCCTAAAACTTAATCCACCTTAAGTTGGTATAATCTCTTAATATTTTGGTGGTTTAATGCTATTTAATTTTGCAAGCATTTCATTTAAGTTATTTCATATGCAATTTTATTGAGCTCTTGTGGATGGTTAACTAGTTCACCCCTTGAAGTTGCACATCCTTTGGAGGCACTTCTTGTTTGGGCTTGTAATTGTGTGTTGATGCCATTGAACCCCCCCCTTGAAGTTGCGCATCTTGTGGAGACACTTCATTGTTTGAGTGTGTAGGCTTGTTGTGTTGGACGATCTCCTCTTGAATGCTCTTTTCCTTCCCTACACAAATAAGTCAAGTTAGTTAGTGCTTGCCTATTTCCTCTTGTTAATAGTTGTTGTATCCTTAACATTCTTGATATTATTTTGTGGAGATATTTGTTTCATTTACTTGTATAAAGTAATTCTTTTGTATCAAGTTGTAGAATCTTGTAAAGTTTCTTTTGTAATCCTTTATAAAGCTTAATCCCTTTGACTTAGTTGACCCCATTACCCAACCTTAGGCACTAGTATTAGTTGTCTTAGGGAAAGGTTTGTTTTTGCATTGAAAGTTTGCATTTGCATTGTTGACTCTCATATAGGCTAGATCCCCCTAGACCTTTAACCAATTAAAATTAACTCCTAGAATTAATCTTTTTAACTCACATAGTAACTAGGGTCTACCCCCCTTGGCTTCCCTAGGAGTAAGCATAGACGGAAGAAGTTCCAGTCGAGGTGACAGTGGGCTTGAACTTAGACATCGTGTCTCCAAGGACACACTAAGTGGATTGGGACTTAGTCCACGTTTGCAAGTGTGTATAATGACGACAACAAGGCTTAAGAGGGATCTATGATAGTTTGGAACAATTAAAAATCCTAATTTGTTCAAGATGCAACTTGATGGTTCATGCCCAGGTTGGAAAGATTACTATTGGACTAAAGGCAAGCCCCCATTTTGATATGATACAATCAATTTGTATGGGAAGATTAGGCCTGAAACCACAAAGAGTGGGCAAGATCAACATAAAATGGGGGGTTCAAGATACTATCTTACTAAGGATAGGTGGATTAGAGACGCCAAACCATCTAGAAAACTAGAGCTACCTTTGAGTCTTGAGTTTTGGGATGGATGATCATCATAGTTTGGCAACTAAAGAAAGGTTGCACTCTTATGTATTAAACAATGATTGTGTTATTTACCAGAAAACATAGAGGATGCACATGTTTTTTGAGGTTGCAAGGTGGCCTGAGCTTTCTGGGAGTGGGTTGCAACAAAGTTTTCAATGCTTTTTATGGGGTTGCTCTGTTAGAAGGAAGCTATTTTAGGGAACCTATGGATCATCAAAATATATACAAGGAGATACAAGGAGCTCCATTTGACTCCATGTCTCTCTTTCTTGAAAAAGGAGATACAAGGCAACAAAAATTAGTGAAAACTCTACCAAGCTTCAATTGGGGGAACTAACAAACATTATGTTGAGATTGTAGCAAGGAAGGTCTTCCATCATCATTACAACGTCCTAGGATGATGGAGGACTGTTATCACATAGTTTGTAGGAAGGGTTTAGGTTAGCTTGAGTCAAGGCTTCAAACTGGCATAACAAGAACTTCCCCACACACTGTCACCTCGATGGGGAGCTCTTTCTATTTAGGAGGGCTAGTCCAAGTTTAGGAGGGCTAGTCCAAGGGAGACGTCCCTATGTAATCTGGTTTTCTGAAGGGCTAAAGGTTTAATGGATCAAGGTAAGTGATTCCCTTTCACAGATTACTGCCAAAAATGAGATAGTCAAAGGAGATCTTCCACTGGATGGCACCTGTTTGCGAGACAAGACAAATAAAACTAGAATATGTGCTGCAGTGGTTAGTACTTCAAAAGTATTAATGACTATCTTTAAATATATATGAGCAATGATCAAATGCAATTATTGACGAAGTCAATGATTGCTAAACAAAGACAAATGACTTTATCACTTCTTCAATAAATGCATAAGAGATATGGGCATTCAATGTGCAAGATCAAATCCTTGTATTATATCACAAATGCAATTCATATCATAAATTTGCTCATAACAAATAATGTTGCTGATTCATAAATATTGTTGTTGCTATACAGATGACGTCAACCCTATCAATAGGTTGATTTTGAAAGAAATGAGAGGAACGTTTTAGTAATTAAGCATATAAAATATAACTACCAACTCAAACCTATCAAAAGATGATGATAAGGCCACAACGTTTCAGACCAAGCAAGGATTAAAAAAAGTGTGACATCACCTAGGTTATTTCTGCTGCAACTATGACGTCAGCCCTAAATCAAATTGGTTAGAGAGGCCAAAAGACAACGTTTTGCAATTTTAACCAAAGACAATATTCAAGACCTTTATGGATGCCAAAGGGTAACCTAGCAGCAATTTCTAGAGCAAACAAAAGTTCAAATAGGCTAAGACGTCACCTTTATGGTTAGGGTTAGTAAATCTACTAGGGTTAGATGCTACGTTAGTTAGGGTTTTAAGCAAAAGAGAGTTTTAAAAGAGTGTTTAAGGACAAACAAGCTCAAAGATATTTCTAGACTAGTGCCTTGGGTTAATGGAGTCAATTGGAGTGAAACCTATGGCTTGGAAGACTTAAACTCAAGGACAAGAGGGTTTAGGGTTCAATGGTGCTGCTATGGCAAGGCCACCAAACCAAAAACCTAAGAAGAAAAGGCTTACTTAGGTGTAGCTAAGGCTAGGCCTAATGCTTCCTCTTCTTTCCTTAAGACTTCTTTGGCAAAACGGCTAGCTTATAAACACAAATCTATGGCTGAAAAGTGTTGCTTGGATACAAGGCTTTTCAAAACCCTAGAAGCAAA
>CBVK0103457878.1:0-11566 GCA_900067695.1 Picea abies | reverse complement strand
ACAAGGAGTAGGTATCTATGAAGGTTGATCAGCTCAGAGGGAGTCATCCTTCAGGTTCAGGTGGGAAGGAGCATCCTTCCAAGTCTTTCCAAAAGAACTCATGGTATTAGATGATCATGCAGGATGCTCAAGAGTAGGAGGCTTTTATGAAAATTATCAAAGGAAAGTCTTCAAAGACAGTTCCAAGCAAGATGGAAGAGATATATTTCATGTCAGAGGGAGCATTCAATCAGGTGTATTGGAGAGAAGCCATGGTATCAGATCTGGTAAAGAAGATAGACCCACATCCAAGTGGTAGAAGTACATTCCTCGCTAAGAGGGAGTGTTGATGCATGGTAGAATCAGACATGTACTTCCACATAGGCTTGGTGTCTAGCATGAAAAAGGAATCCAAAGCCTTCTATTTTGATAACTTACTTTAATTAAAGTTGTAATTAAAGTAAAGTGATTTTATTACGGAGTTGAGTTTTATTTAAGGAAATGATTTGATTGGAATTAGTGAATTAAATAATAGTTGTTGATCTCAAGTGAGGTGAGAATTAATCTCAACTTTGATCTCAAGTGAGGTGAGAATTAATCTCAACTATCAATCACTTTGGAGATTAGGGTTAGGTCATAACTCAATCTTATAAAAGCAAGGATAGGGTGAAGGAGAAGAAAATTTTACACAAAGATAGCAAAGGAGGACTTTTTCTTACACATTGTATGAGTGAATGAGATCTCATAGAGAGTGGGTGGAGAGTGTTTCAACTAAGTGTTGATGAAAACAGAGTTGGATCGGGAAGGATTTTGATTCAAGGAGATATTTGATAGGTGGAAAAGGACCTCCATATAAATATATAAGATAAAGGAAGAGAGAGAGCAGTCGTATAGTAGAAGGATGGGTTGTCGCAGACAGTGCAGGTTTTCTGGTATGGGTCACGCAGATAGCACAGGTTTTGGTGTTACAGTCACGTAGGACAGTGAGGGTATCAAGTTAACAGTCTCTTTGTTTTCGAACAAGATCGTACATCAAGTTTGTAAACATATCAGCCAACTAGGTGCAGATGTACTTTGTATCTTTTCTGATTGGGTCATTTTCCTGGGTGTGGGAGCCCTTGTAATCTTTGAGGATATTTAAATGATAAGATTAGTTGATGGGAAGAATATATTTGTGTATTGTGCATGAGATTTTTTGTTTCCTTATTTATTATTTCTCTCTAATGCTTAGTTGATAACTCAGTTGTGTTTTGATTCAATAAGTGATTTATTTGGAATTAATTTTCGGGTGTTGGGTTGAGGGAAAAATCAATGCTTTGATGCCAATATGATCTATAAACTTCTATGGATATTCCACTGGAATATTTCATCACAATAGATCTGATAAATAAAATTGAAATCTACACTATGAAGGTTAAATTCCTTTAGATTCTAGAATCTTTAGTTATTGATTTTATGTTTATGCATGAAATAGATAAAATGTGGAAAATAGAGAACATTAAAATAAAATCACACACTATCCACAAAATAACACAAATATTGTCTTTGGGAAACCCTTATGAGAGAAAATCAAGCTAGAAGGTGAGGCTACACTGCTCTCTTTTCTCTAGTATGGAAATAATGCAAGTACAAAGGAGAAGGAACTCTCTATGGAGTTACCTAAGACCTATGGCATGTTAGGCTACTAAAAAACATTAACCCCCTCTTTTATGCTCTCTAATTTCCCACTCCCAATTTTTTTGTGAACAAAATACAATAACATAGAATCGAACCAGTTCTCTTCCTAGCGGCTCGATATTTAACATAGCCCGATATCCGTATAGGGTTAGGGTTTTGACTTCCTCAACCCTCAATTGTGATAATGGTTTGAACCTTCTAGAATTTTATTATAAAATCCACTATCTGGATAGCCCCACATGTCTAAGTAATGGAGGATGGCATGGCATCCACTCAAACCACAATGATCAATATGACAGGTCAACTTGCGGGACGCATAACTTTCGCATACAAAATCTGATTGAGGAGATTATTGCACCATTGGAAAGGTATTAGTGTGGAGAATATAGAATCACTTGATGAGGGTTTTGAATTCATCCCATCTATTTACTATCATATCACCCTCCATCCTAATTTTTTCGGTATGGATTTACCACCATCTTAAAGCATGGCCCTCTAACTTCAATCTTGCAAATGAAATCTTTTTCTCTTAATCTATATGGTGAATGATAAAATAAAATTCTAGGTGTTTCAACCAATGATTCAATTTTAATGCATCAATATCACCTTGGTATGTATTTATGTCCACTTTCACTTCTATATTGAATAGGGACTAGGAAGGGTTAATGGAACTCAAACTCAGCTCCTCTTTCTCAGATTCTTTCTATGACTCATTTCCTAGTTCTTATTGATCTCCCAATTTCCCCTTAGATATGATATTTGAGTTAGAGCCTCCATAATATCATATCAATATTGCTTGCTAGAGCCACCATGAGGAGGTTCATATTTTAGTTGATAGCAATGACATGTGCTTCCAACCACACAAATTTCTCTTTTGTTGGATCTGGAGGGTTGTTCTGAATAGACTCATCTGCCATGGCTAGGGTTTCATGAAATTATCTTTAAGTCAATTGTTGTATCCTATGACTTCCCACAAATACCCAAAAGAAAACCTTCTCCAATAAAAATATGATTTGTAAACAATCATGGATATTCCACTGGAGAATTTTGTCACAACAAATCTGATAAATAAAATTGAAATCTACATTATGAAGGTTAAATTATTTTAGATTCCAAAATATTTAGTTATTGATTTCATGCTTATACATGAAATAGATAAAAAGTGGAAATAGAGAAAAATAAAACACAATCACACACCATCCACAAAATTACACAAATATTTTCTCTAGGAAGTCCTTAGGGTAGAAAACTCATCTAGAAGGTGAGGTTGATCTACTCTCTTTTCTATGGTATGGAAATAATGCAAATACAAAGGAGAAGGCACTCTCTATGGAGTTACCTAAGACATGTGGAATTTTATGTTGCTACATAACATTAAACCCCTTTATTATTCTCTGTAATTTTGAACCCCCGGGTTTTCTTCTCTACTATGGAACAAAATACAATAACATAGAATGGAACTCCTTCTCCTCCTAGTAGCTTGGTATTTAACATAGTTCAATATCCATCTAGTGGTAAGGTTTTGAATTCCTCAACCCTCAATTGTGATAAGGTTTTGGACCTTCTATAATGTTCTTATAAAATACACTATGTGGCTATCCCCACATGTCTAAGTAATGGAAGTTGGCATGGAATCGACTCACACCATGGTGATCAATACGGTAGGTCAACTTGTGAGAGGCATAACTTTCACATATGAACTTTGATTGAGGCGATTGTTGCATCTTTGGAAAGGTATTAATAATTGGAATATATTTAATCATTCTCTAGATTAAGTTTTAGACCACAAAAAGTGTCGTTTGATTCCTCAAAACAACTTTAGAATATTTCATATGGTATTTTGGACCTAAATTTCCAATTTTAGACCAGCCACCAAAATGGCCTTGCAAGCTTGGTCCACCAAGTTTTCCACCTAGAAAGTACCGAGATAGATGAAAAATAATATAACGATCCAACACACACACACATATGTGGCGCACACACACACACACACACACATATGTGTGTGTGTGTGTGTGTGTGTGTGTGTGTGTGTGTGTGTGTATTGGATCATTATATTATTTTTCATCTATCTCGATACTTTCTAGGTGGAAAAATTGTTGGAACAAGCTCTCATGACCATTTTTATAAAAATATTACAATTAAATTAGTTTTATGTAACCCCTCATATATAATATACTATGGACATATATACAATTGTAGTGAAATGAGTGACATTATTTATGTTGGGAAAGTGTTATATTCTTTGCACGATTATTTCCATGTACTGTACTGGGAGAAAGAAGAGGTTACATGGGAAAAGTCCCTGAAAAAATAAACGACGATTGTTTTTTGTCCTTTTTTAGCATGTTTTTTGTGTTTTTTTGGTCGATAATATTTCATCCCATTGTAATGTAATTTTTGTCAAGCAATCTTATCTGAGTAAATGGATTAGGGTTTTGGATGCCACATAGTCATATATATTGTATTGTAAATGGTAAAATTAATAAAAAATGAGAGTTAGAGGTGCGACTCTAAGCATCTGATGGTTTTCTCGATTAATGGCATCCAGTCTGAATTTATGAGTAATATGAGTGAATGTTATTGTTTTCTTTTTGTTTTATAAAGAATTGGTGCATGCATTGAGAGATGGAAGTATGTATAACTTGGCTAGAAAATATTAAAATTCAATATCTTCAAAGATGTGTAGGTGCATCAATATATTGAAAATAAAATGCATAGCTTAACCTCGAAGTAGTGTTAAAATTTGGATTGAATATTGTTTGAGAAATAATGTTTTTGTCCATTGCTACTAATAGTGATATTTATTTAAGGGAAAACCTCATGCTGAAATCCTCGGGAGATGTCCAACATTTCTTGAATGGTACATAGTATAAACTTGTCTTCTCTCATTATGGTGCCTAACTTGGTAGGGACATCCAATAAAACACATAATAGAGGGAACCATCTACTGTAAGATGTCTTGCGTGAAGCTGAAACTACTAGACCACTTGAGCTAATTGGCATGCTATATATCACTTGTGGTGTCATGAAATAGGGCCATCTCCATGCCTACAAAAACTAATTCAACATTAATTATCCTAATCAATATGATAATGTGCCCTAAAATGACTATGTTCCACTAGAACAAAATTAAATACTAATAAATATTGCTAAAAAATTAGTACTATATACTTATCCCTAATTTTGTTAATAACTTATTGTAAATTCACTTAATACACATCAAAATGGTTGAAATTCACTAGTATGTAATTTATAATATGTCATTTGAGTCTAACTTGAGTGAATGTTATTCTCCTCACTAGGTTTCAATTCCTAAAAAGTGAAATGTTGAGATTTTAAGTAGAAAAATATTAAAATATATAAAAACTAGCACAACCACATAATTGAGAGGGTGTCCACTGTACATTTTACATTAGATAGGGAGTCCAAAATTGGGTTAAATAATTATTTATTTAATTTGGTCATATTAATACAAATCCTAATCCTAACATTATTTAATTTGGACATATTGATGCAAACCCTAACCATAACATATGATTTAATTTGGTCATATTAGTGATATTGATAAAATGTAAATTAGATTCCTACAACATTACAACAATGAAAAATAATAGCATATTATTTAATTTGGTCATATTAGTCATATTGATAAAATGTAAATTAGATTCCTAAAACGTTACAACAATGGAAAATAAAAAATACCTAAAGAAATGAAAAAAACAAAACAAAAATGGCACAAAATATTAAAGAGTATATATGCTTCCTTTCTTTTCTGCATTCTAATTGTGGAACTTGTTGAAAGTACCAACCAATTTCCTATGAGGATGGATTTTGACTCAAATAAGCTAAAAATAGAATATGCATGCATGCACACTAAATTGATTACTTTGTCACTATTTGATTAGTTTGTGTAATTGTTTGATCAGTTTGTGGTCATTTTGTGTAGCTGTGTTATAGATTCTATATATCTATGCATACTGGTAGAGGCAAGAGAAGACAATGTGTAGGAAGAGTGTGAGGTTTGTAAATCTGTGTTTGGTTGTTGTAATTCTCCCTTATAAATAAGTAAATCTTATTGTGTTTATGCTTCAACTGACCAACAAAAGCTTTGAAACAATAATACAAAAAACTCTTTATAGGAGAACAAAAAACAACAACATACTGGAAATGTGTCCCAACAAAGAGCAACATACTGGAAATGTGTCCCAACAAAGAGAAACATACTAGAAATGTGTCCCAGTAATAAAAATGCTAAACTACATAGAATTTAAACAAAACTTATCCCTCCTTTTTTTCCATCAATTTCCATCCAATCAAATGTATCTTACAAAATAATCCTTACAAACCTTGTCCAAGGATTTGTCAGAACAGAGGAAAAAACTCTAGTATTATTTCCAGATTACAATTGTACTACTACGATTTGACTAGTAAAGTCTAGAGAGATATACATACCCTACCCCTCTAGATTTGAACTTGTGACATCCTAAGAAGAAACACATATTCTTAACCATTAGTCCCACTCAAGCTATATATAATTCTCTGCAACAATCTGTCTCTATGCAATAATCTGTCTGTATGTCACAAAAGAAAAATAATTCATTCCACCCTCTCCCCATAATTTACACGCCTGCAGTTGCTACCTGATCTATAATCTGTAGGTCAACTTGTGAGAGGCATAACTTTCACATATGAACTTTGATTGAGGGGATTCTTGCACCATTGGAAAGGTCTCAATGTGTAAAATATAGAATATTTTTCATAGTAGGGTTTGGACCATAAAAGAGTGTCGTTTGATGTCTCAAAATGGATATGAAAGATTTCAGACAGTTTTTGGACCCAAAATTCCAAATTTGGGTCATCCACCAAAATGGCCCCGCTAGTTGATTCCTCCAATTTTTCCACACAGGAAGTATTGAGATAGATGAAAAATATCATAATGATCAAATCCGGACCACTCCATGAGCTATGTTACATTAGAGTTTTTTAGTGGGATTCCATATAAGTAAGATTCTATATGTCTGCACTCTTTTTTCTCATGAAATCCTTGGAAATATGGATTACCTAAGGAGTTTTTTAGTATAGGAGGAAATGCCTAAGAATGGAAGGATGAGTGCAACAAGGAAGAGTTGAATTGAATGAATCTATTTTGAGAGATTCATGTTACGGGATAGCTAGGATCATGAGTGCATTATATATTTTAGGTGTGTCAGAGAAGATGGTGAGTCTAATATTGTTTGTGGTAGGCAATTGAAGAAAGGATATATTCATATAGAGAAGTATTGGTTTGATTTTCATACTTTCTACACACACATTTTGAGAGATTCATGTTACGGGATAGCTAGGATCATGAGTGCATTATATATTTTAGGTGTGTCAGAGAAGATGGTGAGTCTAATATTGTTTGTGGTAGGCAATTGAAGAAAGGATATATTCATATAGAGAAGTATTGGTTTGATTTTCATACTTTCTACACACACACACATACACACTTCAATTATGAATTTGAAATTTCTATGAATGGTATACTTGTTGCTCAAAATAGTTATGACATGAATGTTTTTCCTTGCTAAGTTATTATTTCCATGTGTTAGAATGCTAAAGGTCTTGTGAATGTCGCAAAATATTCAAACAAATGATTGAACATTGTTTTTCAATATAACCAACAGCAAGACAAAGTGGTAATGAAGAGAATGTCATTATGGGTATAGAAAAAAAATTAAGACATGGAACCTTGCTAAAAATAAGAAAACCACAAGGATGGAATTATTCTTGGGGGGATGTAATATCTCAATCTCAACTCTTTCAACTTGATATTATTTATATTTTAATTATTATATTTTTTACTACGTTTTTACCACACCATGAGGTAGTTTCCATGGTGATTTTGAAAGACATAAACATGATATTTTGATTTTAATGAAAGGTTACAAGGGGATATGAGTCCACTAAAGGAAAAAGGTAAGCGGGTACAAGGGGGATTGACTCGTATCTCATGATATTGTTATATCCTATCCATAACCTTATTCAATGTGATTATCATATTTCCTCTTCATCTTAATTTTTATGTTAATTAAATTAGGAGCCTAGTGAAATGATTTAATTACTTTGTAATTGTCTCCTATACTTAAAAATTTACCTCCTAATTTGAAGTAATAAATTCCTACCATCAAATAAATAATAATAGAGTGTGGGAAAGGGTCCTCACTCTCACCCATGCACTCATGCACTCGTGCAAGGAAGGGAATTCGAATTTGGAGAGAGAATCTTGAGAAAAAAATATTTATTGAATATTAAATAAAGTTCTTGATGAAGAAAAACTATCCTAGCCTTAATATGATCAATAGAGATATTAAAGAGGAATTTTTTTATGATATTAGGCACCAATATTGAGTAGGGAAATACCTTCTTAAACCCCTGTACAATGTTGGCATTTTGGGGTTGTCTAATAAATATAATCTACTATCCAAGAAGTAACATACTACTAGAAATGAAATATGAAAGTAGACAGTGACATAGGGCACTCTTGCTACACATACTAAAGAGCATAGAGAATAATATCATTCTTGATGGACTAAATAAGAGAGAAGGGGGTGGGTTCCTGTGTTGTATGGGGTAGTATAGTGAGTGTCAAAATATGGTCTAATTTGAAGATTGAATAAAAAACCTGGCAATGGTTTGTTGGATTGGTTTTCAAATCTTTTGGGAAAGGAAGGAATGATTTGGGAGAATTGAAAAAATATTATTCACCCTAGTGGTGTCATATCTCAGTAATGGAGTGGTAGGGGGTGGCATCCATAAATAATTTTCCTATGGTTAGGAGGAAAATTACTCTCACCCAGTCAATTGCCTTGGAGATCTATTTGTGAAAAGATAGTGTATTTATTCCTCTCTTTGGTTTATGATTTCATTTATTCATGATGAAGTATATATTTGTGTTATTTATTATGAGAAAATGCCATGAAAATTGTGTAGATGTTAGTGGGTGAAATGGTAGTTTTTATAATCAATTAGTTTGCAAGAAATGTGTGGAAAATGCAATGGAAATTCCTACATGCATAGTGCTCTACAAAAGGAATGTGTGAAATCATAATTCCTTTTGCACATTTAATATTGATAATATAAAATATATGAACATCAAGAAACCACTTGTTGAGTTGTCAAGAGTTTTCCTCTTGAAAATTTGAAGTGTAGTATAATTTTCTTGTAGGTGTATGTTTTGTTCCCTGGTAGATTTTATGAGTCTTCATTATTATAATAATTAGAATGCACTCTTTCAAAATATTTAGAAATATTATTTGATGTGTAATCATTTCCTTTTCAAGCCTGCATGCAATGATTTGATTGGAAGATGTAATATAGATTTAAAAGTCAAAACTCTTGAGTTTCTAAGCAATTTGAGGTATGATCCCTCATTTATGTTAAGGATGGTGTTACACATCAAAATTCCTCACTTCGATAATATCACATTCTCATTGTCCTAAGTGTTGTACATGTCACATTTTCATCACGTAAGTGTCGCATTGCGAACAACACCATGAGAACACTTGATATGACCCCTAAAACATGTTATAAGAAGAATCCCCATAATTTGATAGTTGAAACAAAGTTTTTTCTATGAGAATTGGTCATCTTGACAATTTTTGGAAGATCAGCACTCCCCTGCTCGTATGTAGGGAGAACTAGCACTCTATTTCTATCTAGAAAAGAGAGTTGTAGAACTTTGTTGCATGTTGTAAAGGAGCGTCGATTGGTTGAGAAAATATTGGGAAGAAATCCCATTTTTCTCTAAGGACAACTATGGATGATTCGAGTTGGTTTGGCTCGAATCTAACCCTTAGGATGCATCTAAGGGAGATAGAAAAACTAATGGATTTGTATCCTCAACTAATCCCAAATATAACCAAGGTGGTTGCGCCTCCCAAAGCCTATAAGTGGAGGCATTCTCATGGTGAACAAGGAGAAAAATAATCAGTAAAACCATTGTCATTTTGATTATGGATATTTCGAGCAAGGGGTTGGATGAGGAGGTCTTGGAGAATGTGTTGCAACACCATCTATGATTGTAAGTATATATTTAAAGTTCTCATCAATAAACTTGGCCTATTTCCTTCTAATATGTATCTACATACATTTGTCTATGCTTGTTATAATCCTTCATAGATACATCAATTTTGTCTAATCCATTAGAGTATGAGATAGTCGTTTGTCTTTTGGCATCCATCTCAGGTACTATTTGGAACTTTCGGATTGGAGCAGCGTGGAAAAAATTCGAAATTGAGGTACATCATACTATCCCTCTTACTCTATTTTTCGATGGACATAATTAATCTATAGGAATGGTAGTGACCAGAATTAGGTTTTTGTCTTGGTAGAGGGGTCTATACTCCAAGGGAAAATTCACCTATCCATGGGGGAATTATTCCATAACATATGGTAGTGATATGGTGTCTATTTTCCTTAAGTAAAACCGTGAGCACACCCTTTTCTCATTTTTTTTCTTCACATGGACCTGTGATAATTTCCTATAGTGTCATATTTGGCCCTCCTTTGATGAATTTTGAGGTTTTGAGGGATGAAATGATGGCTTAAGGGGGTATTAAATATCATGAATGAAAAATAACATTTAAGAATGAGGATAATTGTGTTCAATTATTTATTTAATCTAATTAAATCTATATTTTGTTACTTGCATTTTCCTCCTTGAATAAATAGATGCTAAAGCCCTCTATACCCCTGACAAATGGTGTTTGTTGTGCATGGAAAGTTTTGGGATATAATGTGAATGTTCATAAGGTATTATTTGAAATAGTTATATTTTTTTATATAATTGATTTGTACTATGATTTATTCTTACATTGTCCACTTGAAATAAGGAGGGATTTATTTCCCCCATACCCGTGAAAACATGTAAATGTTATACACAGATTATTATGTAACTATTATGAATGGCCTTAAAGTTTCATATGAGGTATTTAAATATATCCTAGAATGGATTTTATCATGTTTTGGCCTCAATTATATTGAATATTATGCCATAATCTTTTAATATATTTTGTATAGCCATGCATAGGTGAATGATGAGGCAAGAAGCATGTAGATTAATGAATCATTTCCATATGTTTATAATGACTTTGATGATCATGTTTATGAGGAAAAAAAGTGCTTGAGTGGTGAATGATGTGGGTATCAAGTGTTTTTCTAATTTTGTTTAAAAAAATGTGGTTTTAGTGACAAATTCCCCCAATGGTAGGAAAGATAAAAAATAAAAATAAAAAAATCACACCCCTGACTATGCTATCTAGGATCAAGAAAAAAAAAATTGGTAACTAGAAATTCCAATTTATCTCAATAGATGGTGATGAAATCCACAAAAGATGGAAAGTGAAGGTATGATAGAGATAGTTTTAGTGAAGTTTTCTTGGGGGAACTCCAAGAATACCACATCTATATTCTATCTCAAGTCTTTCACAACCCATGAAATCCACCCAATGATAATCGTAAGTTTTTACCACTAAAATACCTCTTCAAATATTGTGGAAAAGGGGTTACTAACCTGCAGTGGTAAAGGGGTTAAAATGTAGGATAAAAAAATTGGGTGGCTCTGTCAAACTATTGACCCTGACGTAAGAACTTACACTCAAAAGAGATTATGTCCCTTGTAATTTTGACACATCCATTAGAAAATATTTTAAATTTACCTAGGAAAATAACTATGTTTCATACGATAAATGATCATGGGGAGTTATTTAGATTCCTATCCCCACAATCCTAACTTAGATTATAAATACTTTTGTCACCTTGAGGGAGGAATTAATTCAATTAAATGATTAAGATGCTTTAATTTTTAGAGATATTAGCCTAGCATCATGAACCAAGACATTTTAATTTAAGGTTTTCAAATGATCTA
>CBVK0103457864.1:0-11941 GCA_900067695.1 Picea abies | reverse complement strand
TTATATAGCATATGTTGGAATTGAGTTGATTTTTGTAGTCATACCTATCTATTGTGGTTTACCCTCGCCATAGAGAGTTTTTCCCTCATAGCAACTATCCCTTGATAAAATTCAAATTAATTCATCTAAAGTTAAATCTACTCTCCAGTCACAACTCTCTTTTTTTGGAAATTGATTTCCTTTGGTAAGTCAATTTCATTCATGCAAATCCAATTGAATTTTAGCTATTCTATTGGGTTGTTATGAAGGAGTACACACATCAATATTACCAACTCACCAACTAACTACCACTTGGGGTGTGGGTACCACCCATCCCTTTAATTGAATGAATATTTGGTCACAAGGGAGTGTTGGAAAATCATATGACATGCATCATGAAAATACCATGCTATATGTACTTATAATTTCCACAAAATAAACAAAGCAAGAGAGGATAGTGATAGGTACTATTAATTCATGGTTTTCTCAATGGAGATATGAATAAATAATCCAACATTGAACATTACATTGAATCAACAAGCTAGTGATACATGATTATACAACAAGGATAAACATATTAGCAATTCCAACCAATGTCTAATGGATGAATATATTCCTATCAAGAATTGATGATGGGGCATTTTGCAAAAGTTATGGGGATGCACACCACCTCTCCTATGCATTCAAAAACAAGTGAGAAGTTGAACCTCTTTTAACAAAAACAAATTTAAAAACTCAACATAAAATTGTTTACAATGGCCAATAGCTCTTCTACTACAGTTTTTGATCTCATTTGGTATCTTAGATGGATGGTATGATTATACAAGTTGTTGTAATTAACCAATTCAATGATGTGAATCGGTTGAAGGTTGTCATTGAAACTCACTCACTTTGAATTTTTTCATAGGATTCCATTAAAATGCAACTCTATCTATAATTACATATAACAACTATTAACACTCTCAAAACAACACATGAAACATAAATAAGAGCATCATATTACACACATAGAATTTATACAACAATAAAATCAAATATGCCACAAACACATGGATTTTATCTTGAAAACCCAAATGGGAAAATGAGCTTGGAATGGTCACTCAATATTTATTTTGGAAATATTTGGTTTACAATTAAAGTTGCAAGCTTATGGTTCATTCTACAATTTACACAACTCCTTCTTCTTTTCATTCTCATCTCCTATCCAAAAAATACCCTTTTATCCCTAAAGTTTGCACCATACTACTATGGCACAAAGCTAGGGAACCTCAGTTATTGCAATGGTTGTTTGGTTTTAGGTTGATAGGTGGATCAAGTGGTTTGAAAGGTTAAATACATAGTAAATCTCATCAACTAGATCTCAAAAGATGGAAATACCTCATATAGTCAAGGGCATTCACTTTGATGGCAAGACAATTAATGGACAATTTGATATGGATGAATAGAAGATAGATATAATTACATAAGTGTCACAATTGTTCAACTCATATATCATTAGAATATATTTAGACTCAAAATAATATTTTGAGTTTGAATAAAATTTACAAAAATAGGTAATTGACAGTGAAATGTTCACTGTAATCAAAGCTAAATTGGTGTGAAAATCAATGCATTTCAGAAATACTCATTATATTCAAATAAATCACAAAATAAATTACATATATACAAGATCCAACCATCAAAATGTATGAATCCTTGTGCATGAAATGATACATAAAATTAATCTCTTTCCTAATAGTGTTCATACCTCACATATTCTCACTCCAACCCCCCTGCTTCCTTCCAAGAGGACGATCCTTCTAGGATATAACTACTAGATCCTGTTTTCTAGGTCTTGTTTTTACTTCTACAAACTTGAGCTTATCTCGATGCCAAGTGGGATAAAAATGTTCCATTTTAATTGATAGAATTCGCCAAAAATATGAGCATCATCTTCCTTACTACACTAGGTCTTCGGGACTACAAAATATTTAAGTTACAAAATCCCTGTTTGAAATGTGCTTTACCTCCTAGTACTCTGCCACTTAGTATTTGTAAGGATTTTTTAGAGACTTTACAACTTTTTAAGAATTTCCTCAATATTCACATTTAGCCCCAGGTTAATAAATTCACCATACTGCACTATATCAATTCATCTCTACCTTGGGCTTGCTTCCATAGAAGAGAATACGTACTTGATTATCGCCCCTCTGGTTAATTGGTGGATTTGGTGATGGTGCATCACAAAAAGTAAAGGAGCCAATGCTTGCAACAACAGACCTAGTAAAAGAAAAACATGTAGTGGAAGGTGTGGCCATGAAACCATTGCCATAACTTTAAAACAAACCTGATAAAGAAACACATGTGCTACCACAAAACCCTGGAGCTATGTGATCAAAGGGATTCGACTATGCTAGCTAAGAAAAGACACTTCTAAAAACACTTGCTTGAGAAAGACTATGACTGATGTCACTCTATGAAACTTCCAATGAATAGTCATTTTGTTCAATATATTGGAATGAGGTGTTGTCTTCTCCAACATAATTCAAATGATCCCCACCAACTTCTCAAGCCACATAGTATTCTTCTACTTGATACAAGTTCTTCTTTTTGCTGGAAATTTCTCAAAGAGAAGAGATACATCTGAGCAATATTTCATCCACTCGCCAAGCTCTTCAACATCAATGAGTGCTCACATATATCCCACATGCTTTAGGGTTTTAATGTTGTAACACTTTATATGTATGCGTTCTCACAAAGCCATTCAACATGTTGAGCACATATAATGCAACTCTTGGAAATGATCTCTCCCTTGGCATTCCATGAGGGTTCTCTCCTTGAACACTTGGTGTGAGTGCTCGATGCTTGTGATGTATTATTGTCTCTTGGTCTCAGGTGCTTGATGACATGTGAAGTCAAATTGGATATTTAGCCTTAAAGGCCAATATTTTTTCATAAAAAATTAAAAACCCCAAAATATTTTATAAAAAACATTAGGAGCCTGCGTATAGCCAGAGAACCAAAATTCCAAATGATCTTTTACAAAAAATCATAAAAAGTTTGTAAATGCTAACACAAGGCTTCTAGAAACTTTATCAAGTTAAATATCAAGTCATAAAAATCATACCAAAACATCATAGGCCAATATTTTTTCATAAAAAATTAAAAACCCCAAAATATTTTATAAAAAACATTAGGAGCCTGCATATAGCCAGAGAACCAAAATTCATAAAAAATTTGTAAATGCTAACACCAGGCTTCTAGCAACTTTATCAGGTTAAATATCAAGTCATAACATGTGCTATTGAAATGAGCACTAAAAAAAGGCAATGCTTTCGGTAGTTCCACTGCAACCAAATCTGATATCTTGGCCAAAGGTCAAAATTTTAATACTGCAGATTTAAGTACATGAACGAAGAGGGAGAGATGGGGTTAAGGGAATGCCAATAGGTCTAACCTTTAATTTCCCATTCCTTATTATTTTCTCTCCTATTTTCATTTTATATTTTATTTAATTCTTGTTTTCTTATCCTTTCTTAAAGAATAAGATGACGAAGGAAATGTTTGATGCCTCAATGAGCCTATACCAGAGTGAGAATACAAAAATGAAGAGAAAATTGTGGAACTCGTAGCCATAGAGATGACTAAATTATATTCAGTTACCAGTTATCTTATGAAGGTCATGCAGATTCATAATCAAATTGTAGTAGTTGGGGAGAAGATTGTAGATGTGGAGCTAGTGAATATGGAACTAAATGGATTCCCAGCATTATGAGAACTAATTTTCAAAGGTATTTGTTCTCTTGATAACCTTCCTAACTTTGAAAGGTTGTGGGATGATTTTATCTAGGAGGAGAACCAGATGGACTCAAAATCCAACAAGAAGGGTGGTGATGAAAACCTAGCCCTATTTGGACACACAAATAAGGGAAGAGATAAAGGACCCAGTAAGGGTAATGGAAAGAATGAGGAGTTGAAATCACTATTAGGGAAGAAGGATTTAGGTAAAATCAAGTGCTTTATTTTTCATAAGCATAAAAATTACACATCATAGTATCTGTAAAAGAAGAAGGGAAAAAGTGAACAGTAACAAAAGCAGGTAGGAAACTTTGTGAAAACTTAGATGAATGAATTTGTTGCTAGGTTTAGGAAAGTTGTATCGATGGTATTTGTTACACCTCGGATTCACATCATTGTACCCTACATTTTTTCATAATATGTGGACCATCATATGATCATATTATGTGCCTTATTGTACCATGATGAGCCAAAAGTGTGGTTGTATTATTATGTGCCTTATTGTACCATGATGAGCCAAAAGTGTGGTTGTATTTTCATTAATGTATTGTCTTGTACCATACTTAGATGTTCTATATATTGGGAGGGAGATTATATGTTATCTCCAAACCCCATTTGGAAAATCATGGATCACACTTTTAGTCCCCATCTCAATATTATATTTTTATATTATGGTTACGGTCCATTGCCCCTTGTTGTTGGTAACTCTCACCATGTCGGAGATTTATGATGCTATGCAAACATCTTGGGGTGGATATACTAGGACACATAATCTATGGGATATTCATAGTCTCTTACCCCTTTGTTTATGATGTAAAAGTGTTTCTCTTTGTAAAGGTTGTTCACACCTATGTATAATACACTTATTGTGTTCCTAAGAATGGATCCATTTTTTAAGTATTCATCACACTTTGGCCATTTACTATGAGAGAAGATTATGCACATGTTCATTTATTTTCACATATCTTAAGACAATGTCATATTTATCAAGGAAGTACACATATTTTAAGGCATTGGTCACATATTCTAAGGAAAATTTGGACTACTTTTACACACATGGACATCCTCTACACATGCCACATTGGAGATCCTAGAACGTTCCTTTTCTTTCAGAATTTTTGGGGTGTTTTTAACTTGATTTGAGGGCCAAACCACAAGTGTGGGGTCTATGATAGCCATGTGGGTGATTAGGGTGATGATTTGACTTGGATATTGATATTTCTTGCCTTGTGGATCACCTCTTCTTGATTTAATGGCTTGATAATGCCTTGGATACTACTCTTGATGATTCCTTGAGAAAAGTATGAGGAGGCTATCCACTTTTTATCTCATTCTCCATATTTTCATGAGGTCATTCCACTTGGAGGAGATGAATGTTGAAACCTTGCTTGCTTGGGAGGATATTGTACCTTGTTTTCATGCCTTCACATCACTCTTTTGATGGAACATTGTTCTAGGAGAGAAAATTGACCCCATTTTTTGTGGGATGTTCCTATTGCATGAGGATTTTATGTACATGTGGCATCAATTGATTTTGTATTCACTTAGTCTCCTTCTTTGTGTGAATCACAAGTCTCCTTTATTAGTCTCCTAAGCTAAATTTAAGGAAAAATAATTAATATTTAATGTGAAGGGTGTAGAAGCCTCCTCTATAAATAAAGGGTATCCTCTCATTCTAAATCATTGTGATTTGTTGAAGATCATTTGACTAGTCTTTTAGTAGAATATCTTTCTTGGCATTTTTAGTGTCAATTCTTGGATATTTCTCTCTTTTTTGGTTTATTTTCTTGGTTCATCAATGATATTCTTGTGAACGTTCAATTTTACTACAAAGATAGTAAGATTGATCCATTTGAGAAGTTACTTAACTACTTGGAGAGGATATGTTCTATGGATTTTTCCTTCCTTCCTCTCCTATTATCTTGGGTAAGTGCTTAATCCATTGATTTGTTTTTACTCTTGGTTCCTTGGAAAGGGTTTTAAGAATTATATTCAAGTTATAGTTGATCTTTTTGGTGAAGGCTCTTCCCTTGGGGAAACCCTCCATATAGAGCAATGGTTTTCATGACTTGTATTGATTAGATAAGAGACTATTTTACCTCAAGGTTATAGTCTCTCATTCTAATCCATAAGACTTGGATAAACAATTATCAGAGGGACATACTTCTTGACCCCATAAATCCCTAAGTGAATATTTTTTTTTTCTAACTACCAACAACCGACAACAAACATCATAAAATAAATAAAAAATTCTTTCTTGTTTTATAAAATATAAAAATACAAAGAAATATAAAAAGAAAAAAACATACAAACATATTTACTCATTATCTAGTGAATGAACGATGCTATATCTTACTTTCTAGACATATTGAGCAAGGGTTTATGATTCGTTGTTAATCTATAACCCTTTCCCTCCTTCATTGTGCTAACATATTATGGGATGATTTAAGGAGTTATTCAAATTTGTAAATTAATTTTCAGCATTAGAAATCAGATTTTGTGGAACCCTAGTGTCTATGGTTTGGTGCTTCAAAGGTGTATTGTAACCCTCTCCTAGTCTATACTTCATCTCTAGATTGTTTTCCAATATTGTCTAACATATATAGTTGTGAAATTGGTCTCCTAGTTGTTAATTGTATTTATCTTTTATTTAGAGACTCTCTTGGTGAAACCCTAAGGGAATTCACTATCCATTCTTACAAGTTTATGCAAAGTTCACGATTACATATCAATTAAGCTTGTAATGTATTAGTTCTAGTTTGTATTTAATGTTGAAGATATATTTTTGTTTTAGAGTAAGAAAATAATTAACTCCTAGCCCTCTTTATATTGGTTGGTTTATGCCCTTTTGTTCTATTGTATATTCTCTAAGGCATATAATCACTTATCGACACTGGTATGTCTAATCATATATCAAGGTATTGTTTGTTGAAGTGAATGTTTTGCAGGACAACAAATTGTTAGATAGGTTTACTTCACTTAGATTGGGATACCCCATGTGGCTTCTAGGACATGGCCTAAAGTGAAGGGGAAAAGTATTGAGGTGACAATGGTGCATTTCCCAAGTGAGCCTTCCTTCATAGCATCACAAGTGGATATATTACAAGGGTGCTAATTTGGGTGGTAAAATTTTCTAGCATTGTTTCTAAGAAATGAATTTGTGATCATGTTTCTTGAGACAACATTATCCCAACAAGCTTGAAATTTTTTTGGTTTCCCTTGGGTTGCGGGTGATTTTTATTGTATTTGTATCTTGATGAGATTATTGTTATTACTAAATCGATTTGTCTCATATGGTGACTCCATCTAAATAAAATGCAACAAAAATGTACACTACAAGAAAGAACACTCAATGTAAGATTCCTCTTGTTCCTGAACTTGACTTCATTTGTAAAAGAAGAAAATACAAGATAATGACCAAGGAATTAAATAATCAACTAGGATTTGAATATTTACAAGATATTCAAAGAATATTTGTTGGTTCAAGTCTCCTAATTCAAGTTCAAGTGGCTACCCCTTGGTTGAAAAATTATTTCATGTCATTTGATTTATCTAACATTGCAAGTCAACCTCATGATATGTCTCCTTCTTTGGAAAAATTGTCTTTGTTCCATGGTGATAATGTAATTGGTTCCAAAGAACATTGGATGCATTTATCGATCATATTATTTTTTATTTTACCACTTCAACCTAGCACTTGGAAGTTAGTTCAAACTAAAATCACATTATATACTAAAATCATAATTGAGTAATCAACTAAACATGTAGTGACAAAATAAACAAGGAAACCAAAAATATCACACACAATACACCAATATTTTTTGGGTATAAACCCATGGAAAAACCTTGGAGGGAATACCATTCTTAACAAGATTTTATTAAGGTCAAATCAAGGCTCTCGTAATAGGGAAAATGGATCACTAAGAGAATATGCACTGTAGACAAACCTGGAAATGTATGTGTTGTTGCATAACCCTGTACCAACATGTTTTTTGAAGTGTATGTTCCTTTCCTACAAAAAAACCCGCATACATATGTGAATGTCTCCATTGAAACCCATGTACATGTATGGAAATTATTTACGACAACTTATGTACGAAATTTCTCTTTTCTCTAGCTTCTATTAGTTGAAACCCACTTGAATATGCCTATGCTCTCTCTTCTCCTTGACCTATAGGGTCTCTAAATGAAATTCCTTCTCCACCTATCCAATATCCTAAATCATGGTCCTTTATGATCCAACCCTCTCTGCATCAACACTTGGATGAAATCTATTCACCCAATCAGTGAGATCTCCTCACTCCTATGTAAGAAAAACTACTTCTTTTCTTCTACACTCCTCACACTAGAAAAAGTCCTTCTTTTCTTTCCTCGACCTTGGTCTCTCACCAAAAGTATTGAACTTGATCTCTCCCCGAAGTACCAGCCTTGATCTCTCATCAAAGTGTCTTCCTCCTTCACCCTAGACTTGGTTTTATAATCATGAGTTATAATATATTTATAATATCAAAAGTGATTGATGGTTGAGATTACTTCTCACACTCACTTAATATTTACATGCTTAGATTACATGCTAATTACTTTTATCACTTTCCTTAAATAACTCAATTCACTAATAAATAAAATTTTAATTTAATTAATTCTTTTTAACTAAAGTAAACTCAAGGATATGATGATTTTTTATGAATTCCACATGCTAGACACATGCCAATGCGGAAGTACCTATCTGATGCTACCACTAACATAAACACTCCCTCTTAGTGAAGAAGTTAATTCTCCCACCTAGAGCTGGCTCTATCTTCACTACCATGCCTACTCTCCAATCCACCTGATTGGTTGCTCCATCTGACATGAAATATATCTCTACCATCTTGCTCAGACCTGTCTATGAATTCTCCTCTTTTATCATTCTCTTAGAATCCTCCTTCTCCTAAGCATCCTGCATGGCCATATCATGCCATGAATCCTTCTTGACAACCTTGCAAGGCTACTCCTTCCTATATGAAACTGAAGGATGAATCCATCTGAGTTTCTCAACCTTCGGATCTACCTACTCTGTGTTCTCTATCACTCTACCACTTTACACCACTCACATAGGATGGCCCTTTAGCCTATACAAGTTGATCTATCTAAATCCAAATGAATCTTCTTTGTCTAATATAGATCCTCTAGGATTGATCAACGTAGTTTTGTGCTAGAACGCTACACCAAATACCTTATTCTCAATCACTGAGAATTTTAGCACACTACTCTTAAGTTCTGGCACCCATATCACATCCATCACTCTCAATTTACCTCCCGACTCCATCTGAAATGGCATTGTACCAAATCCCTTCACTGCATGCTTGGTCCCCATACTAAGTTCCACATGCATCTCTGAGTCAAACTCTGTGAAGATCTCAAACACCTCTCATGCTCCTATAATATGACATGTGGCTCCACTATCTACCAACCATGCATCAATTGATATGGTGCCCAAGAAAGTCTAGGAAATAGCTAAGAACTTTGTTTGTTCAAATTTCTTGCAAAAATTATCCACTTGAGTCATTGTCAATGCACCTACCTCTAGTTGTATTTTGTTCCCACCCTTCATCTTATGTGGACAAATCCCTACATAATGCCAATACTTATGACATGCAAAGAACTTGTCTTTGCTCATGTCCTTCTTCTTTCCAACTTGAGAGGTATACTCTCCATTGGAGATATTCTTGAGCTTGACCTTCTTTGCCTAACTATCAATAGAAATATTCTCATCATCATTGTTGTGCTGACCTCCATTTAGATATTCATCTCAAATTTCCTCCTGAAAAAAGTCATCCCTCAATCTTGACTAATCAAGAAGCTTCTCTCGTGCCAAGATTTTTTTGATGAATGATGTCCACTCCTTCATGAATCCCTTGAGCTCCATCCTCACCAACTCTAAATCATCCATTTCTTCCCCGATTGCATCTAGTTCATATCAAACCTATCAGATCTAGGTGAGATAACTTGTCATCGTATCTGATCCTTTCATCTTTGTGTCCCTGAGCTTCTCCGTGAGCACCATTTTGAGATTCTCATTCTTGCTTTGAAATAAACTCTTGAGAGCCTCCCACATGTCCCTGGAAATATTCTTTCTTGATACATGAGGATTCAAGTGAACCTTCACTCCATATAAAATGATGCACATGTATTTCACATCCTTCTGATTATGGATGACCAATGTTCTTGCATCTATTGGTGGAGTTATCTAAGTATTGGAAAATTCCCAGATCCCATTCTCCATCAACACCAACATGATCCTCTCCTTCCAAGGACTATAGTTGGAAACCCCATCCAACCCATCCTTGAATTGTAATCCATTTTCCATCTCCAATATATAATATAATAACCCTCTATTGAAACTTCCCCTGTATTATCTGCTACAGACTTGTACATTACTATCACCACTATAGCCCACATATGTATGTGATTGTCACCATTGAAACCCACATATGTACACAACTGTCACCGCTATAGCCTGTGTATGTATGTGATTGTGATCACAACCTCATGTGTATGTACATGACTATCCCTTCTCTGAGTTGCATACACCTACCTACACCTACAAAACCCCTTGTTTTGCTTTGATATTTCTATTTCCCTAAAATGTGTCCTTCGATTTCTGCCTCCTGGTTATAGATTAGACAAGATATTCTTGCATATCTAATAGACCTTCTTGCAACACTGAGATTTGGATTCCTCTTAGAGCCCTTACTATGATACCATCTTTATCTTACCACTTCAACTTAGAACCCGATAATTATCTCAAATAAAATCACTTTATCTACTAAAATCACAACTGAGTAATCAACCAAAAATGTAGTGGAAGCATAAACAAGGAAATCAAAAATATCACACACAAGACACCAATATTTTTGGGTACAAACCCTTGGAAAACCCCCCAAGAGAAAACCAATCCTAAGATGCTTTTATTAAGGTCAAATAAGGGCTCCCGTAATAAGGAAAATGGATCACTAAGAGAATATACATTGTAGACAAACCATGCAATGCCTATGTTGTTGTACAACCCTTTACCAACATGTTTTTCGAGGTGTATACACCTTTCCTACAAAAAACACTCATACATACACGATTGTCTCCACTAAAACCCACATACATGTATGGAAACTCTGTACGACAACTTTCATACGACCTTGCTTTTCTCTTTGGATTCTAGCAGCTGAAACCCACGTATGGTTGCCTCTTCTCTCTCTTCTCCTTGACTTGTATGTGTAGAAAATAAGCAACAAAGGCACACTAACTCACATAGGAATTTTTCAAACACTTAGTAAACATAGATTTCTATCTTAAATGAACTTTGATATGTAATAACCCACATTTAGCTATATCATAAGCAAAAAAACACATTACTAAGAAAATAACAGCAGAAAATAACAATGAACAACAGTCACAAAACACATGTCCACACTCAGATTTTGGCAACCAGCCAGGGAAAACCCCAGAATGGGGAAACCCACCAAGAGAAATTTATTATCTACTTCAGAAAGTACAAAAGCTACAAAAGTAATACATTTGGCAGCAATATAAATGCAAGTTAAACTTACTTGTAGACACCCACAACAATGCCCAAATTCTACCTTGAAAACTATGCCACGGTTCGTACGGTCTGTATGGCCTAGGTGAGAAACAACACCCTAAATTTTGTGCCAACCTGTTGTTGTACGATCAGATCTGTATGGATTTTCTACAGCAAGAAAAACCTCAAAATAGCCTTGAAAAATGTGCCACCAACTGCCTCAATTTTCGTGTCCTCTTTTTCTATTGTATGACATGTATGGATCCATACAGTACATCCTCCCACTCAGTTGTGTGCTTCAACAATTTTTCACAAAAATTTGTCTTGGGATTTGTGCCCAAATTCTCTTGGAATCCGTGCCAAATATGTTGCATACACTTTCCTTCCTATCTCTCTCAAATTTCTCTTGACTTGTCTTACACACTACCCTAGGCTTACTCTTATAATTGAAAATGAATTTTCACCTTCCCCATCCCTAAATACAATGGCCAAGATCTAATCTTTCCTTTACAAGATCAAGGGACATGATTCATTCCCTCCAAAATAAATCACTTACATTTACTAAATTTATTTTCCACTTTATGACATAAGTGCACTTTATGACATAAAGTCACTTTAATAAAATAT